>LAPY01003308.1:30348-48193 GCA_000970635.1 Eragrostis tef | reverse complement strand
AAGGGCCAGCGCCGCGTGGATCGACAGCGGCGAGAAGACGAGGTTGCGGCTGCCTGCATTGGACGGTTCACGCGACGCGAAGCGCTTAAGCAGGCGGACTGCCAGAGCCGTCTGACCATCCTGGCAGGAAGAACATGGGGCCTTCTCCTCCGGCGCCATGACGCGACGCCGACGCGATGAGCTACTCCATGGGCGATGAGCTACGATAAAGTTGTTCCAGATACCTAAATAATACTTATTTTTCCTTAGTATATAAGTTTGTTCCGCAAAATAAAATATTTCCGTTCAACTTCACTGTTAACTTGTTCCAGCGAATATTTCAACAGGAAAATTATAAATACTATTGTAGGTACAACTCACACAATGAGATTCACTATTGAACCGGAAATATGCCTACAACACATTAAATGGTTACACATAATATCAGCAGTAGTAATATTTTCTAAGTCCACTTAAAAGCATAAAAGTTATTTAAAAAGACCATAGAAAACAACACATAACACAAAAGGGAAGGAAATAACTATGATACAAATATCTTCGCTCAAGGATCTCACGTGCAATAGAGTGGTGTATTTTTATTTATTTATTTATTTATTTTGCAAAGTAAAATTGAGCATCATATGCTTGTGAAGTCTACTAAACACATAGGTGTAAAATATAATCATTTAACATAATGCTAACAAATAGATAAGAAAGGATCTGAAAAAGGAAAAAAGTATGTGGGCTGTTACTAGGATAAAAATGTGCTGTGAACGCGCGTGTTTTGCTTTCATGCATGCAGAGCTGTGTAGATCTGCTTCTACTATGACTATGACTATGAGGTGAAGAACGCATGCAGCGAGACTGGGTAAGTGAGGTGTGAAGGATAGCATCTTTCTTTGCCCCCTTCTGTTAACACCCCACAAAAGGGCAAAACAAAAAAACTTCAAAGATCAACATGTACTATCACAACGAATTTTTTAGATAAAAGAAAATTTATTCATCAGGCAAATGAAACAATTCTGGTCTCTACATCTTTTGATGTATTTAACCGTTCGTTATTACAAAACGTCAACCTCACGTACAATTCCTTCCTCTACAAAATATCTAAAGGGGAGGAACGAGTGTTATGCAAGGGTATCTCATCTATCTGGTTGGACAAAGTTCTAATTGTGACCGTCCTGCGAGGTACCTGTCATCTTCACGTTTCTTTAATCTGTCTCTTTCCTTCAATCATTAATTTACTTAGAAAGAAAGTGGTAAGAGGAGAATTATTACCCAAAAAGTGGTTGGATCAGGGGTCCTTATGTGAGAATGCTCAGTGCCACGGTCCATGAGTATTTTTCTTAATATAATAAAGAGTAATTCTCATTCGTTTTCGAGGAAAAAAAAAACAATTTACGCAGCTGATTGACTATTCGTGCTTGGGCCAACCTGAAACTAGACGAAGCAATTGGTTCCAGTATTAGTCCACTTAAGGCCTTATTAGGCCATCACCGAGATAGACCAGGCCGGGAGCCAAGGCCCGTTTCTCCTCCCGACAAAAGTGACCTTGGCCCGGACCAGGCCTGAAGCCAAGGCCCGTCTTCGGCGAACCAGTCGCCGCCGTCATCCCCTTGTCCAGCGGATGGCTTCCGTCCCCCTTTGTTACCGGCGCCGGCGGGGCCGCGGCGAGCCCCCTCCACGCCTCCAGCTGCGCGGGTTCCCTTCGACGCCGTGAGCATCGCGAGCCACTCCGTAAATCAGGTTGGTGACACTCCATACGATTCCGTTGTTCATGTGTAGTTTGTCGGACATGTCATTGTATTTGTATCGATTTTAGGTATTGACAATGTGTGCGGTAGACGTGCACATTTATGTTTCGCCTTTTATAAGTTGATCCGTGATGTGTAGTAAGTTGGGATCATTCTACACGGTGTTATGGCGGGCACAACGCTTGTGATGCTGGGTAATTAGATTTGCCTGTATCGGCTATAATTAGCTAGACATTAATATGGCATTCGTCCCCGTGTTCTGTTAATTAGTCAGCGGAGTTTTCTTTGTTTTTTTTTTCTTTCACTCGACTCAGGTGGGGCTGCGCTTGGCGGTGAACAAACACCCTCTATGATGGTTATTCTTATGCAAAGGGGAAGAAGTCACCCTGTGCACGGCATCTTTGCAAAATGATTATGTAACTATGAATTTGACTGGATCATTTAGAGTACTTCTTTCGGAGAGATAGGAACCAGGAGAGAGGTTTAAATAAAGTGACAACGACACAACATTTATATCTCAACAGTTTAGTACAAAAGGGCAGGGTTCTTCCATTTCATGGGAATCACAAGGTGAATCAAAACATGAACACAGCTTCAAGTAGGTGACATCCTGATGTAAACTTAAAGACAATGTTTAAATGTTTACTGAGTAAATACAAATTTATAGGTTGGTACTGTGGAAGTTTCATAACCAATGCCATGTCTTATAGAACAAACCACTAATCCGAATGTGCGATGCATTAATGCTAATGCAGATGAAATCCAAGTGCCACTTCTACATGAGGATCTCTGGGACATGCTGCATTTTCTGTTTCATTCCATTCCCATTCCACTGAGATCTGAAGTCCTTGTGCAATTCCAGCAGCCACAGCTTCTTCAGAGAGCGTAGAGTTTCGATCCCTTGGGGAATCTTGTCGAGCTCTGGAAGTTTCACAATGTCTAAACCTTCAATTTGAGAAAGCGCGCCATCTTTGATCTCCAACTGGTTGACATGATTCATGCGCTTCAAAACAAGAGTCTTCAGCTTTGGGAAACACCCTTCAGGAAGAACCAACATGCTTTCACTAGTGACCATGTTAAGGCTAAGATAAGTGAGGTTTGGCACATGTGACGCAAGCAGCTGCAATGGATCTGTAGGAAGGCTACACCAGCTTATAGCTAGATACTTCAGATGTTTTCCATGATCGTGGAATATTGGGCAGTCTAGTGTGTTGTCTGCCCAGGAACCTCGAATTATCAACCTGTGGAGCTTTTTGGACCTTGGCTTGAGAGCTTCGAAACAAAGTGCCTTGGTCGGATCACTTGCAGAGAGAAGTAAGCTAGACAGAATAGGCATTTCGGACAGTGCAGCAAAAAGAGTTGCACAATCAGCAGGATTTATGTTGTCAATCCATACGCTCTGTAGTTTCATAAGTTTCATCAGCTGCTCAGCCAATTCCTTGCTGGCTTCCACAGTTTCAAGAGTCTGCAGTTCTTCCATGTTGGAGAGCTCTTTTGGTGCTCGCACTCCAATAAAGTACCGGAACTCTGACTGCTTCTCATCCGCATATCTGTCAGCAATAAGGTGCCGCAGCTTCTTGTTCTTTGCAATCCCTCGTGGTAGCTTCTCTATTTTTGTTTGCTTGATATCCAGTGTTTGGAGATTTGAAAGCCTTCTGATAGATTCTGGGAGATACTTGATTCTTGTGCGCCTTAGTCCAATGTAGCGTAGATTAAACATATTTCCTATGGATGCAGGTACTTCAGTTATTTCAGAATCTTGCAGCTCAAGAACAGTAAGATAGGTGGATTCATACAAAATTGGAGATAATAATTGAGAGGATGCAATTGTCCCAAGTGCCACTACAGTTCGAAGACGTGGGAATTTAACTTTTGCTGCAGTTTTTTCTTTCCATCCATATGATGACAACCGACGAACTTCAGTATCTATGTTGAGCATGCTTGAAAAATCATTTGCAGAACCAAATTTCTGTTCTTTTGCAATAGAAAGTGCCAGGTCTCTGACGATATCATGCATCTTGCAGGTACTGACCCTTCCTAGCTCATCATTTTCAACAGTTTCCAGCATGTTCCGTTGAATCAGTTCCCTGAGATATCTATCAGCCATCTCCTCTGCCGTACATTCTTCTTTTCGCACTGCAAAACCTTCTGCAACCCACAGTCGCACAAGGCTTTCCCGTGTCAACCGGTGATCCTCAGGGAATAGGCTACAATACAAGAAGCAGTTCCTAAGCTCTCCCGGCAAGTCATGGTAGCTCAGGTTCAGAATTGCACTAACATGAGTATGATTTGCCAGCTCGTCCCGAAGTTGCTTGTATATCTCATTCCAAACATATTCTGTTGGTGGCAGTGAAGACAACATTCCACCAATTGATACAATTGCTAGTGGCAGGCCTTGACACCTATCCACTATAGTGTTAGCCAGATTCTGAAGGTCCTGAGGGCATTTGCATTCCATGCGGTTATAGAAAGCCTTTCTGCAGAAGAGTGCAAATGCATCAATGCGTTCCAACGGCTTGAGTTTTAGTTGACGTGTTGGTTGAGCAAGAGTTGCTACATGTTCCAATCTTGTCGTGATAATAACACGACTTGCTTGAAGGTTCTGTAGTGTATCCCCTATCTGAGTAAATGCATTTTGGTCCCAGACATCATCCAATACAAGCAAAAATTTTCTGTCTTTAAGTCTTTCTTTAATTTTCGCTTTCAAGTCATCAGCATCAAAATCTGCTAGCTGGGACTGCTCTGGGTACTCCATCTGCTTCCTAAGAATTTTCCTTAGCAATTCAACAGCATTAGGTCTGCGAGACAACAATCCAAGCATGGGCAGTGAACTTGATCTTCTCTTTCTCATATACGTTTCTGACAAGGGTTGTTTTCCCCAGTCCACCCATACCAGATACTGTTATCACGGTGGTACAGTGCTCATCAGAGTACAGCCATTCGGTCAACTGTCTCTTGTTGTCTTCATTCCCCACAAGATTATCTTGAACAGTTTCCAGGAAACAATCTTGTGGCTTCTTTCTTTCAACATCAGCAAGTATATTAGGAATGAACTGTGGTCCCTGTAGCCACCGATCTCTTCGCCGCATTATATTGTTAATTTTATTCTCTATCTCAATAATCTCATCAGCAATGTCACTGAAAATTTTGACATAATGGGCTGTGGAGAATACCCTCATCATTTTATTTTCTTCCTCCAATTTAAGAGCGTGATATGCATATTTGTCCATTACATCCTCAACATGGTGGGCAGTCTCCCGCATCTCTGCAATCCAATCCTTAATAGACTCGTCAGTAAGGTTTGGTGTTCTAATTGTTTTTATGTGATTATTCATCATCTTGAGTTCCATCCCGATTTCCTTAATTTTCCCTGGCAGTTCCTTTAGATTCTTAATTTTCTCAGATAGCTTATTTATGACGGCCTTGGTGGCCTCCTCTGCTAATGTGGAACCAATCTTTGAGACAGCATGGAGTAAAGCCTCTGCCATTTCTGTGGAATGAAAGAAACATCGATCATGTTACATAATGTAGTGATTTTTTTAAAAAAAAATCAAAAACCAGATGCATGTGCATGTTTTGAATATCCATTGCAGCAATCAGTAATAAAACAAAAGAAAGATGTAAGAGTTCAAAATAAAAACAAAGAAACAGAGGCATTGAATCCATAAATCGTACTCAGACTAGATGAAATTTTAGATTGTACACTACAAATCTATATTCAGTTTAATTTATATCTTAGTCCTAGATTAGGATATCAAAATCTAATTCTCAAATACCCTATATTATACTGGCCATTAATATGGATGTATATAAAATTAAATAAAACATTTCACTGAGATTTATTATCAAAACAAAGGGTCATGAAAAACTCGATATAAATACACCACTGTGAACATGAACATTTCCTTATAAGTGTCCTCCAGGATCTATTGTTGAGTCATTGGTTTATTGACCATCTTGATTTTACTAAAGGTAAGCACTTTTGATGAGACAAACAATTCAGAATTTCCAAATTATTTCATTCCTTTAGTAAACGAAGCCCCTTTCAGTGTGTTCAAATCCCAGCTCCAGTACTTTGTGCAGGAATAAAATACAGGAATACGCGTGATGTTATACCGACGCATTTTGTTACACAGTACAGACATGTAAGAAACTTAAAGGTGCTAGGGCAGAAATGGGTACTCATTTCCGGTCAAAAGTTAGATTGATTCAGGTAAATTACGTACTGTCTGCATGAGCATGTACATGGTGGTGATTTAGAGGGTTTAAATCAGATGTTCTGCCAAGTCCTGTTTACTAGTATTGGCTCTTTATTTGATCCCCTTTCGTCCATGGTTCTCTGCCTTTAAATGTAAATTTTGATTGTAGCAGCCAATTGGCATATATTCTTGTAATGTCACATTGTCAAGTGTCCTTGTTGATTGGTGAAACGAAATATTATCTTGATTACACTAAGCAATGTGAAGATGCACATATTTGGGATTGAATACTCAAATAAGCAACGCGCACCTGTGATGGTGACAGGGGCTTGTTAATGTCTTTCAGACCGGCAATCGAATGCAGATGACCAGCACTTCAACTCTTGTGTCTTCTATAACCTATCAGCGTCAGTCGTTTCAGGTGGACCCTGCACAAAGTAACATACAAGATAAGAAAAAATATGTCATTTACGAATTGATGTACTCCAATTTAAGCAGTTGGTGGTAGTTTAACGTTTAGCTAATACATACTGAAAACTGGAGATGTTAAAAGCGTTATCTATGCTTCAAGAAATGCAGGTGGAGCACACAAAAGTGCTTCGTGCAAAAATAAATGCAGAAGTTAGGAAAGATCCTATCCTGTGGATGTGAGGATTACATAGTGAAAGTCGCAGGTACTGTGAACACGCAAGCTCTTAGTGTCCATGTTCAAATCTGAACTAACTTATGTTCGCAATAAAAATCTGAACTAAGCGAGAAATTAAGACACCTCTGCTCTTACAAACCAAGGGAGCAATTCCTTGTCCCGGGAAATTCAAGAGCTATGCATATGAATACTACGATGATATGGAACAGAGAAATAATAATCTTACCTCGAACAGCATCCGGAGAGCTAGCGGCTGCTTTGCATGAACGACTTGTCCATCGGCGATTAGCAGCAGACGTGTGATGCTTAAGCTGCTTGTGCTTGGGGCTAATGGAATTGCAATGAAGCTCGCTGGTGGGAGAGCCTGGGAGAAGACATTGGGTTACAATTTACAATGGAACTCGCTTGATATGAGTACTCGCTGAGCTTGAGTCTTGAGTGAAGCAACACGCCAGCGCTCCCTTCCTCTGCCCACCCTTGCAATAAGGCGCGTTCGGGCGTCCACCCTCTAAAATTTATAGGAGTCTAAACAAAAAAAAATCTTGTCTTAAACAAAGTTTAATTACAAAACTAACTGCAGAACCTCCGGTCTAAATCGCGAGACGAGTCTGTCTCGCGAATCTAATAAGGGTAGTTAAGTCGTGATTAGACGATGGTTACTGTAGCATTATTGTAGCATCACTGTTGCAAAATATAGATTGATTAGGCTCATTAGATTCGCCTCGCAAAGATGTACCTGTCTGTAAAAAGATTTTGTCATTAAATTTTATTTAGTGCTCTTAAATAATAATATTCTTTTTAATGCTAAAATTTAGAGGGGTATAATGGCCGCCGCCGAACGCGCCAATAACTACGAACACTGTAGCAGCTGTAGAAACACTGTAGTGGCTGCAGAAGAAATAACTGAAACACTGTAGCTGCTGCAAAACAGCTGCTGCAAAGCAGCCAAACGAAAATGCTGATTACTCGGAACTAGTATAACACCAGCGTCCAAAGACTTGCCAGGTCAAGTCCACGCCTGTCGGCCTAGTGTGCACGTAGCACTCAGACTGGTTCCACACGGAGAAGAAGGAATCTTGCACATAATGGCAGTCGTTTTCCTGCTCTGCTCCCACCAACCACGGGCTGATAATTCTAAAATTCATCTTCCATCATGGCAGCTGGTGGCATGGATTTGGGTCACTCCTCTCTGTCTCTGCCATAACCAATCATTCGACTCATGCGAGGCATTCAGTCAAATTTCAGCTGCTTCAGATTGTAAATTTGTACCCCCTGTCACGAGAATGACTAGAAAAGATGGATAAAGAACCGAACCGGACCATGTTCAGATCAAAATTGTGCCACTTTCACACTTGTCAAGGGCCAGTCATGCACGGATTTATTAAGGCAAACATGAGCTTCAAGTAGGATTTCGGCCGTTTCCGTTTGTACCGTGTTAACATTTTCTCAAGTCTCCCTAGTCAATTCCTGAAAGGAGGACGAAGCTGCCAAGAGGCATCCTCCTTTTCCAGTCCACTAACCGGAAGACCTCCAACTTGGTCGCCGGGAGGCGAGCCGCCCGCTGGAGATCCGCCATGGCCGCCGCAGCCGCTGATCGGGACGATTGAGTTGTTTATTCGGCCTACAATTTTAGAACATCTCTATTCGGGACGATTGAGGGGGTGTTCGTTTCCAGGGGTATAAAGTTTAGAGGGGTCACATCAAAAAGAATATTGTCATTTAGGAGTATTAAATGAAGTCTAAATACAAAACCAATTCCAAAACCCCTGGTCTAATTCGCGAGAGGAATCTAATGAGGGTAATTAAGCCGTGATTAGAAGATGGTTACTGTAGCATCACTGTACCAAAACATGGATTAATTAGGCTCATTAGATTCATCTCGTAAATTTACGTTTATCTGTAAAAAGGTTTTGTAATTAAACTTTATTTAGTACTCCTAAATAACAAGATTCTCTTTGATTTTAGAGGGTCTAACATTTAGATGCGGGAAACGAACACCAAGATTTGCTGTAGTACTTAGATGGTTTTCGGCAGAAAGGTGACCTTGATGGTTTTCTCGGCATGGGATCTCGGCAGAAAGGTGACCTTGATGGTTTTCTAGATGCAGTGCATGATTCCCTACATGATTATACCTTTCCACGGATGGATCTGGTAGTAAATGTCTCTGCAGCTTTTGTAAAGCGCGTTCAATTATTTTAGTACCACATCGATGTTAATGTTGGAATGTATCATGAACTAAGTTGATGGTTAATGGATTTAGTTAGGTGTGGCGGTGATACAATGCTCTAGAGAGTGGTTTATTTTAATTACTACGTAACAGGCACCGTGTTACCTCGTTAATTTTGCTCGCGAGGCCACTATTTTTCTTTCCGCGTGTAAGCTATACGTGTTCTCAATCTACTTGTGCTTTTTAGTCTTTGTCGTCTACTAATTTCACATACGAGATGCTACGACCTAGAGAAAATGTGACACAACCTCCTATGCAAAGTCACCCTCCCTCAAGGGCAGAGATTTTTGGGTTGGGTAGGCTATGAATCGGAGCGGGGTAGGGCGATGATACTTGTGTGCTTTGAAAGATGGACTATGGTCCAATGGTACGGTGAGAAGCTCGATTCAAAGTGGCTAGCTAGTGTGGTAGGATCGGGTCCGACTGTGAATATGCCGTTGAAAACAATCGAGAGAGATGCCGCCTTGTAGGTTTGCCCACCAAATACGAGGAAACGAAAGCGAGATACTACAGCATGTGTACATGGAAGAGAAGATATGAGCAAGTGTTTCGGACGTCCGGTTTAGATATGAGCATGTGTACATGGATGCCGATCGCTTTGACAAGCTGGACCTCTTAGTAACAAACATCTTGCTAATTAAGCATACCCATGTCGTTATCATTTCCACACGAGACACAACAACCGCGTATACCAGATGTTACAACCGAGGATAGAATGAAACATGCCCAGCCCGGGCCGCCGGACCATCTCAACATCAGTAGCGGCACACCTGGCAGGTCAAGTTCATCGCTAGTGACATTGTAGTCATTGGGGGTGTTTGTTTCCAGGGGTATAAAGCTTAGAGGGGTCACATTAAAGAGAATATTGTCATTTAGGAGTATTAAATGAAGTCTAATTACAAAACCAACTTCAGAACCCCTGGTCTAATTCGCGAGAGAAATCTAATGAGGATAATTAAACCGTGATTAAAAGATGATTACTCTAGCATCACTGTACCAAAACATGGATTAATTAGGCTCATTAGATTCATCTCGTAAATTTACGTTTATCTGTAAAAAGGTTTTGTAATTAAACTTTATTTAGTACTCCTAAATAACAAGATTCTTTTTAACTTTAGAGGGTCTAAAGTTTAGAGGGGGGAAACGAACACCCCCTGAGTTGTTTATTCTTCCCTGTTTTGGCACGAGCAGGTTACTACGCTGCCCCTGTACAGGCGAGGCCACAACCTGCTGCTTCCCCTGCGCGCAACTCTGCTACCAGTGCTTCTGCTACTGACGGTTCTACCGCTCAGGGAACAACGACAAAGAGATTCCTTGCCAGATGGTAATTAGTAAACTAGATATTTATTAATCAGGACGTTATTTGCATCTCAGATCTGCTGGCTGCTCTTTTGTTCCTGTCGATTGATGGTTCTCCATTTGCTATTAAGGTTTGGGGGGTGCTTCTCCAGCGGTGGAAATGGCAGCTAGATCGGCACGCTTCACTTGCAGTTCCATGGAGGAATGCTGGGCTTTGATTGCTTGGATGGATAGATGCTTTTACTATTTTCTTTTCATGGAGAGATCTATTTTTTCCCCTTCTCTTTGCATTGTCCACATGTACAACTTTTCATCGAGTCAATGAGATCAAACGTTTCAAAACTTTTTACCGTGTTTACTTTTCTATGACAAAGATTTTTCTTCATTTGGTCTTATCTGATACGCTCAAGTATTTCATTAACGCGCATTCGGAAAGAAAAGGTGCATCCATGACCATGACCGCTCAGAAATATTTTTGGGGAGCTTCTCATCGAGTTGCTTATATTTAGGAGTATGTTTTTAATTCTTTTTTGAACGGTCCGGCCAGCGGGATATTGGCTCCTCGCTCATTATTGAGCTTGTTCCAACAAATGTACCAGCTCAATGATAGAGGCTTATTTGGTCTTTTCTATTTTCCAATATAATCCAACAAACTTAAGAAGACCCACATAAAGGAGGTCGTCCCTCCCTCTACCTAGTCTTTCTCCACCTTCGGCCTTCACGGTCTCCGTCGGGCTCTAGACAGAGGTGTCGCCTGCAGGCGAATCGCCATGGCCTCGGATCCCACCGGTATGTTGCACCAGCTTAACATTCTGCCTCCCCGTTTGTCAAAGGTTAACATTGGAAACTTCTGCGTACCCATTTCATCGCCGGACCTACTCACTTCTCTCATTCGAATCACTTTTGTTGGTTCTCTCGGTGGTAGCAGGCTACTACGTTGGCCCTCCCATGAACTTCGACGATCAGAAAGCGCCGGATCCGCCCGCCAAGAAGGCCGTTGACGAGCAGTTCAACGCCTCGGTTCCTAACATCCCCGGTGCGTGCAACACGGATCTAAGTGTTTCTTTGCCTCCATTTCGTTCTTTGCATCAGGCTTGCTATTATTCATCACCCTTTCTGAAACTCGCTTCCTTCGTCTGTATGGAATTTCTGATTAATTTCTTAAGAGCAGGTTACTATCGGGGCCGTGTGGGACAGGCTGCCGGCGACCAGACTTCTGCTGCTGCTACTCAACATAACGGAAACGGAGAAAGCTTCCTTGCCAAATTGAAACGGTACTTCACATTTACTTCCTGTTAAGATTGCCTGTGGTCGTTTGAATCCGTGTCTATAGATTGCATTTACAAACTACCTTCAATTTTCTTTCCATGATGTTTAGCGCAATGAATTCGCACTAAGTTGGTGGTAGTATTTATGGCTCATACAAACTAGTTGTTCTTTGCTTGCTGCAATGGGGGCATGACTGATGTTTCTCTGTTTTGGGCATCTCAAAGCTTGATGTGCTTCTCCAGCGGTGGAAATGGGAGATAGTCGGACACCTGCGTTCATGAGTTGGTGGAAGTGTAGGGGTTGCAGATGTGTTTATGTCTTCATTTATTTGAGAGGAACAAATTACCAAGGTTTCCAAATCATTATTTTCAATTTGTACACCATGTATGCACATGCAAAAGTAAGGGGAACACTGCCGTTTGAGCCACAATTTGTACCGTGCTCCTGAACCATTGATGTACACTGTTTTATATGGATTAGTACCAATGCATGACTGATTAGTACCAATGCCAGACATGCGAAAAAAGTGCATCACGGGAAAACTTCGTGCAATTTTACTACTTTTCTTTTATTTTTAATTCGCTCAGAAAGAACCACCCTACGTAGAGGCTATGTATTTATAAAACATAAGATTAATAGGATCCAGGAGACTTGCTCTCGTCGACATGCTATGCTGTGGGAGCTCCTGCTCAAACTCTAGCCCTCGGTTCCTGCTCCTCATCCTCCTCCTCCTCTCCATTAGGGACGGTAACAAACAAACAAACAATCGTAAATAAATACCAAATGAAATCCAAGAAGTAAGAAACTAGATGAAAATAGGGAATGAATTTGGGAAGAAGAATCAGGTCAACTGGAGCTTGATGATGAAAATGAAAAAGAAATAACAGATATTTATATTAGGATAGGATGTGCTGCTCGGCTCTTGGTGATGTTCGATTACAAAGGGAGTGTGCATATGGTGGGCTGTGATCTGGGATATGGGCCTAAAGCTTTACTGGACCAGCCCAGCACTGTGGGATTTATATTGGTTCAAAGACGGGATTCTTTCCCTCCGCCCATCTCAACACGCAGCCCTCCTCCACCCACCTGCTTTTCCCCGGGAAACATCACACTCGCATACGCGAGTGGACGACAACTCTCGCACACCCTGGCGAGGAACCTCCCGCTGCCAGCGCGCGTTTTACAAACTACCTTCAATTTTCTTTCCATGATGTTTAGCGCAATGAATTCGCACTAAGTTGGTGGTAGTATTTATGGCTCATACAAACTAGTTGTTCTTTGCTTGCTGCAATGGGGGCATGACTGATGTTTCTCTGTTTTGGGCATCTCAAAGCTTGATGTGCTTCTCCAGCGGTGGAAATGGGAGATAGTCGGACACCTGCGTTCATGAGTTGGTGGAAGTGTAGGGGTTGCAGATGTGTTTATGTCTTCATTTATTTGAGAGGAACAAATTACCAAGGTTTCCAAATCATTATTTTCAATTTGTACACCATGTATGCACATGCAAAAGTAAGGGGAACACTGCCGTTTGAGCCACAATTTGTACCGTGCTCCTGAACCATTGATGTACACTGTTTTATATGGATTAGTACCAATGCATGACTGATTAGTACCAATGCCAGACATGCGAAAAAAGTGCATCACGGGAAAACTTCGTGCAATTTTACTACTTTTCTTTTATTTTTAATTCGCTCAGAAAGAACCACCCTACGTAGAGGCTATGTATTTATAAAACATAAGATTAATAGGATCCAGGAGACTTGCTCTCGTCGACATGCTATGCTGTGGGAGCTCCTGCTCAAACTCTAGCCCTCGGTTCCTGCTCCTCATCCTCCTCCTCCTCTCCATTAGGGACGGTAACAAACAAACAAACAATCGTAAATAAATACCAAATGAAATCCAAGAAGTAAGAAACTAGATGAAAATAGGGAATGAATTTGGGAAGAAGAATCAGGTCAACTGGAGCTTGATGATGAAAATGAAAAAGAAATAACAGATATTTATATTAGGATAGGATGTGCTGCTCGGCTCTTGGTGATGTTCGATTACAAAGGGAGTGTGCATATGGTGGGCTGTGATCTGGGATATGGGCCTAAAGCTTTACTGGACCAGCCCAGCACTGTGGGATTTATATTGGTTCAAAGACGGGATTCTTTCCCTCCGCCCATCTCAACACGCAGCCCTCCTCCACCCACCTGCTTTTCCCCGGGAAACATCACACTCGCATACGCGAGTGGACGACAACTCTCGCACACCCTGGCGAGGAACCTCCCGCTGCCAGCGCGCGTCAACAGGCGGATGCGGTGGCCGCTGGGGTAACTGCCTACGTACGTGATTTGTTATTTCTTTTGCGCCAGCTGGCACGCAGAGTTCTTATGTAGTTAGTATTTTTCTCGTGATTCTCACTTATTAGTTGAATGATGCATTGCTTTGGCTTCTGTTTTTTTTTCTTCTTGCGATTCTTTTTATTTTCTTATGTTTTTAAAGGCAAAAGATACATTTTTCTTGACATAATTTAACTCTTGTTCCCTATGAGAAAAATAGTTTTTAAAATAGACATGGATTTGTTTCAATATGAAAAATAGCTGTCCTAATAATTAGTCTATATATTTTAGATGGGAACTATTTGTTCTAGTATCATATCGATTTGTTTCAGATAGTTAATTTATATGTTTCACTAGAAAAAAATATTTGTTCCAGTAGACGTATGAATTTGTTCCACGTACTTGGTTCATATATTCACCATGAGAACTATTTGTTTCAGTATTCATATCGATTTGTTCCACGTAGCTAATCTATATGTTTTATATAAGAAATTTATTTGTTCCAATAGACATATGAATTTGTTTCACCTAGTTGGTCTATATGTTCCGCAGAAGAACTATTTGTTCCAACATTCGTATCGATTTGTTCCACATAGTTAACCGATGTGTTCCACATGAGAAATTTATTTATTCCAGTAGACATATGAATTTGTTCCACCTAGTTGGTCCTTATGTTTCGCACAAGAACTATTTGTTCTAGCATTTAGATCGATTTGTTTCACGTAGTTATTGAGAAATTTATTTGTTCCAGAAGGCATATGAATTTGTTTCACCTAATTAGTCCATATGTCCGCACAAGAACTATTTGTTTTAGCATTTATATGATTTGTTCCACGTAGTTAATTCATGTGTTCCACATGAGAAATTATTTGTTTCAGTAGACATATAAATTTGTTCCACCTAGCTAGTCTATATGTTCCACACGAGAACTATTTGTTCCAGCATTCATATCGATTTGTTCCACGTAATTAATCTATATGTTCCATATAAAAAATTTATTTGTTCAAATAGGCATATGAATTTTCTCATCCTCATGTTCTCTCCTCCTCCTCTCTCTCTAGTTTTCTCATTCTCCCACCTTTTTTCTAACAAATAATGTTCTAGATTTATAAATGATTGTTAGTCTTACAAAGTGGTTTGTCCCTTTATGTGTTGCAAAACAGTTGCAGTCTTGTTTTAGATACATAGATCAAAATTTGTACAGTATATAATTATAATCTCTTTAACTTTTATCCAGTTACAAATGCACGCCTGTAGCCAAGGAGAAAAAATGGTCGAAAAAAAAAGCGATGAAACAAAGAAAAAATACCGCGCGCCCGCAACCCGAATAAAAAATCAGTCCGCGCGAGAGCGCGCATGCAACCGAGCAAGCGAAACTGCAAAAGTCGCAACACGATGTGGAGTCGCGCTACCCACGTGACGCACCCGCGCCGGAGTGCGCGAGAGCTGGTCGTCCGCTCGCGCAGGCGAGTGGGATCGCCCCCCGCTTTTCCCTCCCGCCTGGGCCTTAGTTGGGCCGAATTCAACGGCCTTGTGCGGCCGTCCAGCCTGAAGCGGCCCCGCGCACCATGCCCGAGCAGCCGAGCTTGCTCCCCATCTCGAGCCCGTCGCGCCGCTCCTCCCTTCCTCCCTCCCCCGCACCACCACGCCCTCGCGTCGTCGGGCTCCAGCGCCCACACGCCCGTCGCCGCTGTACGTGCGCATCTGTGACCAGGCATTCCCTGCTGCTTCCGCGTGATCCCCCCGTCGCCTGGAGTCCGGAGAACCGCACGCATCGTCACCAAAGGATGGCCTAGCAAAAGATTCGCATGTATTCGACAACTATCTTGATCTTTTGTCCGATGCGGGCAGCCGATTGGTGACCTCATGTTGCGTTGGAACAACTGCTCCGGAGAAACAGAGATTATTAATGGCAACGATTAAAGCATGGAGAGTAGATGTATAGTATGGCAACTACACGAAGGAAGCTGATGACTTGCATTCCGTTGTCTCCATGTATTATTTTAAATTATCTCAATTGTATTTTTGAATTGTTTCAGCGCATTGTTTTTAATTGTTCTAGGTGCTTTTCTAATTTGTTCCAGACGTATTTTTGAATTGTTTTAGCCTATCTTTCAAATTTTGCTGGTGCTTTTGTTCCAAGTGTATTATCGAATTGTTCCATCCCATTTGTCAAATTGTTCCAACTCTTTTTTTCCAACTCCTTTTTCAAATTGTTCCACTCGCTTTTCTAAATTGTTCCAGCTGCATTTTCGAATTGTTCCAGGTTCTTTTCTATAATGTTCCAGGTGTATTATCGAATCGTTCCAACTATATTTTTGAACTGTCCCAACTCCTTTTTGTCAAATTGTTCCACTCGCTTTTCTAAATTGTTCCAGCTGCATTTTCGAATTGTTCCAGGTTCTTTTCTATAATGTTCCAGGTGTATTATCGAATCGTTCCAACTATATTTTTGAACTGTCCCAACTCCTTTTTGTCAAATTGTTCCACTCGCTTTTCTAAATTGTTCCAGCTGCATTTTCGAATTGTTCCAGGTTCTTTTCTATAATGTTCCAGGTGTATTATCGAATCGTTCCAACTATATTTTTGAACTGTCCCAACTCCTTTTTGTCAAATTGTTCCACTCGCTTTTCTAAATTGTTCCAGCTGCATTTTCGAATTGTTCCAGGTTCTTTTCTATAATGTTCCAGGTGTATTATCGAATCGTTCCAACTATATTTTTGAACTGTCCCAACTCCTTTTTGTCAAATTGTTCCACTCGCTTTTCTAAATTGTTCTAGCTGCATTTTCGAATTGTTCCAACCTCTTTTTGGAATTGTTCCAGGTTCTTTTCTATAATGTTCCAGGTGTATTATCGAATTTTTCCAGCTATATTTTTGAATTGTTCCAACTCCTTTTTCAAATTGTTCCACTCGCTTTTCTAAATTGTTCCAGCTGCATTTTCGAATTGTTCCAGGTTCTTTTCTATAATGTTCCAGGTGTATTATCGAATCGTTCCAACTATATTTTTGAACTGTCCCAACTCCTTTTTGTCAAATTGTTCCACTCGCTTTTCTAAATTGTTCTAGCTGCATTTTCGAATGGTTCCAACCTCTTTTTCAAATTGTTCTAGATGCCTTTCTAATTTCTAATTGGTTCCAACCTGTTTTGTAAATTGTTCTATCTGAATTTTTGAATTGTTCCAGCCTTCAAATTGTTCCAAGTGCTTTTCTAAGCATTTTCAAATGTTCCAACTCATTTTAAAATTATTGGAAATGTAAGTTCAATTTTCTTTGCAAGTTCACTTTGCCCCTCCCGTATATCCCCCTAACACCCTCACTCCCTTAAAAAATACGAAAAAATAAAATTTCTCAGCGGTTTCGTACTTTGCAAAAATGTACCGACAAACTTTGATTTATTTTCATCAACGAAAATAACACTTAAAAAAACTACTAAGGTAAAAATTACACAGCCCGCAGCATAGAAAATCGTGCGCCCGGTCAAAGAAAATTGCAGCCGGCACCGTGACCCATCTCGTTTTGTCACGTAGTATATTGTTTTTCTATTTTTTTGGGACACGTTTAATTCACGTTAAACTCAATTGCACTCGCGCGTCCTAGAAATGGTGGTGCGCCTCCAGCCTCCAAAGCGCCTTCAGCGGAAAGAAAATCGTGCGCTCGAAAGCCCGTTCGCTTGCTGGGCTGTAGCTGAGCCGGGTGCCCCAGCAGCGGAAGCGTCGTCCCGGCGAGGGGGGTGGGCGGAGACCGCACGCGCAATGCTCAGGTCGGAAGCGATGCGCTCCCTCCAAAAGAAAACAGAACGGGAGAGAGAGACAAAACAGGGGAGGTGGGGTTCCGTGTTCGTGCCTCCCTGTTACCGTTCGCCATGGGCGAGCTGGGGAAGCTCAAATCGGCATGGGGAGAGGGCGAGAGGACGGGAACTGGGTCAATCAGATCCTCGGGCTATGGAGCATCCATTAGAGGGAAAAGAGGGAAAACCAGCCGATTTGGGGAGGAGCGGCCGTGGCAGGTGGAGCTCGGTGCTACCTCCGGAGCGGGAGGGACCGAGGGAGACGGCTAGGGGACGGGCTCGCGCACACCTGGACGACGTCGGAAGGGAGGGGACGGGCAGCGGCTCAGCGAGGCGTGGGAGCTGGCGGCCGGTGTGCG
>LAPY01003308.1:8822-19887 GCA_000970635.1 Eragrostis tef | reverse complement strand
ACAACCCCCCCGCCGCTGGACTGGGACGCGCACGGGCTTTCGGCCACAAGAACGCCCGTGCCGATCGCCAGGCTCGACGGCAAGAAGAGGTACAAGGTCTCCGAGCTCAACCTCGTCGACCGCCGCGCCGGCGCCCGCACCAACGCCGTCTCCGTTGCCGACGACCCCTTGTTCGACATGTCCACGCTTCGCCCCGGCGGCGTGTACACCCGGTCGCAGCTGGCCGAGGAGGTCAAGGCGATGACGTCCTCCGGCATGTTCGAGAACGTCAGCGTCCAGACGAGGCTGAAGCCGGACGGCACGCTGGGCGTCACGGTGTCCTACGCCGAGAACGTCTGGGGCGTCGCCGACCGGCTCAAGTGCGTCAACGTCGGGTTCGTGCCGCCGCCCGACGATCACGGGGTCGACAGGGACATGATGGCGAGGGAGAGGATGGAGCACCAGCAGAGGCAGGAACGAGCATACCAGCAGCGGCTTCGCGGCGCGCGGCGGTGCATATTGCCGGAGCCGGTGCGGGAGGAGCTGGTCGGGATGGTGAAGAAGCAGAGGAAGGTGAGCGCCAGGTTGCTGCAGAGGCTCAGGGACCGCATCGTGAAGTGGTACCATGATGAGGGGTTTGTGTGCGCCAACGTGGTCAACTTCGGCAACCTCGACACCGACGAGGTTTTGTGCGAGGTGGTGGAGGGGAGCATTACTAAGTTGGAGTACCAGTTCCAGGACAAGCTTGGCAACATCGTCGAGGGGAACACTCGTATCCCTGTCATTGACCGGGAGGTGCCCGAGCAGGTATACATATGTAATTTTGGAATCATCAATATGGTTACCTTACATTCTCAGTTGCAGATGACTAGCTATGATTTATGTTTAATATCAAATGAATAATGCTTCGTTCCACGTAGTCAATTACAGTTTTCCAATGCTTATATATATATATATATTCCTTGTCATGATGTTATCTTCTTCCAATCAAGACTTATTTAACATGTGCCTCATATACAATACAGCTTCGGCCTGGCCATATCTATAACATTGGAGCAGGGAAACAAGCTTTGAACCGTCTCAATTCGCTTGGTTTATTTTCAAATATAGAAGTTTTTCCACGACCTGATGAGACGAAAGAAGGCGCTGTAGTTGTTCAAATTAAGCTCAGGGAGATGGAACCAAAGTCGGCAGAAGTGGCCACAGAGTGGAGCATCGTTCCTGGGAGTCAAGGGCGACCAACTCTTGTAATGTACCACTGATCTGCAACATTTTCTTTATGCAGAATCTACACCTTTTGTTCTGGACAACACTAGGAGCGTGTAAACAGTCGATTCGTTTCACCAATTCTGACATCTCATGGTATATTTATTTTTTGTTTCAGGCTTCCATTCAACCTGGAGGAACTGTTTCATTTGAGCACTGCAACATCGCTGGGTTAAATAGATCTTTCGTTGGGTCTGTTACATCTAGCAACCTGCTCAACCCTCAGGTAAGTTAGTAGTTATGTAGCTCTTATGGGTGTTTCATGGTTTATTTCTATTGTTATGTCGGCCATTTTGCTGCGATATACTTTAACCATGTCAACTGATGGAACTGAAAATTTGACCTGTCTTCTGTCAACCATTTTGTCTTTTACTTGCGTATATGATTCATATTCAATTAACATTCAGTTTTGCGTGAAACACTGAATGTGGATGATGGCCTTTCATGTCAAACTAGAAAAAAAGACGCTCTAATGTGATCAAATAAAACCGAAAAGAGCACCCGTCTTCATTCCTATTTGGGAATATAAAAATCTTTCCAAATGCATATGTGCTAATTCATATCTTCTTTGGTATATTAGGATGATCTCTCATTCAAGATTGAGTACGCCCATCCTTATCTGGACGGTATCGAGGATGGTCGGAGAAACCGAACCTTCAAAACTAGCTGCTTCAACACAAGGAAATTAAGTCCTATCTTTGTTGCCGGTCCAACTATGGATGATGCTCCTCCTGTTTGGATTGAAAGAGTTGGACTGAAAGCCAATATAACAGAGGTTTGAAAATACGGATATTAATTTTATGGTTTTTATTTTAGCGAACAGTAATAACTGAAGATACATTTATAACATGTTCAACATCCATTTTTTCAGAGCTTCACAAGGCAGAGCAAATTCACGTACGGCCTCGTAGTGGAAGAAATTAAAGCACGTGATGAAGATAACAATATATGTACACATGGTTCTCGTTCTGTTCCTAACGGCATCCTGAGTTTGGATGGGCCTCCCACAACCTTCAGTGGTACTGGTGTAGATCGAATGGCATTTCTACAGGCTAATATAACTCGAGACAATACAGAGTTTATCAATGGTGCAACTATTGGGGACAGATGCACATTCCAGGTATGCTAATATATATATAGTATTGCTTTGAAAACTACTATCTTAACTTTGGAAATCATGTTAGTGAATTTTTTTTGTGGTCTGCAGATTGACCAAGGACTGGGCATTGGAAGCAAGAATCCATTCTTCAATCGTCATCAGCTTTCAGTGACAAAGTTCATTAATCTGAATAAACGAAAGCATGGTGCTGGCAAGCCACCGCCTGCAGTTTTGACCCTTCATGGTCGTTACGCAGGTTGTGTTGGAGATCTCCCTAGTTACGATGCATTTGCACTCGGAGGACCACATTCGGTTAGGGGCTACAGTATGGGGGAACTGGGTGCTGCGAGGAATCTTCTCGAGGTGAATATTGATCCAATAGGCGAAGCGAAGTTTCTTTTTAATCAAGATGTATTCCCTCCATTTTTATTTTGCTGTTACTAGGACAAGAAATTTAGTTCAAATTTGCAATATATTTTTTTATCATCTGCAGATTGCCACTGAGCTGAGCGTCCCCATCAGTGTGAAGAACAGACACACGCAGGTGTATGCATTTGCAGAGCATGGAACTGACCTTGGGAGCTCCAAGGAAGTGAACGGGAACCCTACAGAGTTCTTCCAGCGAGTTGGACATGGTTCCTCCTACGGTGTTGGTGTCAAGCTAGGTGCGGTAAGGGCAGAGTATGCCATAGATCACAATGCTGGTACAGGAACCTTTTTCTTCAGATTTGGCGAACGGTTCTGAACGCGGCTCTGAATTTATCCATCTTCTGACATTGATCAAGTCGTTGATTGAATCGCTCGTCTCTTATGTGTCGATTCAAAGAGAGGTTATTCTCATCCGCTGAAATCAGGAGATGATTTTCTGAAGGCTTAATGCAACATAAGGATACTGTTAACATAATTCCAAGATCTAAAAATAAAACAAGAAAAGAAGACAATAAAATCCCAATCCATGAAAGACTGCTGTGTTGCTTTATTCAATAATTATTTATTTTTCCAAAGTCAGATTACGGGTTTGAAGGGATCTTATTAGTTATTGCAATGTCTTGTCACCTAAATCATCTGCATTTGTAAAGGAAAATGGTTAGTCTACTTTATAGACATAAACTCATGTGTGGTCGGAGGCTTTGTTTTCTCACTGTGCCTCATAAGGATGCTGTCAAAATAATTCCAAGGTGTCAAGAAAGACAATACATAATTCCAAGCCACGAATTACTGCTGTGTTAAGTTGAAATATTGTACATTTTCCAAAGTGCGATTTGATCTAAAGACACGAACATCTGTGTATTGTAAATGGCGAAATATTATTTTGTAACCCCTAGGCCTTACAATTACATATATCGAGGACGCATCATGTGTTAAACAACTTGCAAATACCATTCAATGCAACTGTGGCACTAAAAAAACAATCTAATAATGGTTGCAAGGTTTGGCCAATGGGCCCGCCATAGTTTCATCACTTTTCTCATATACAAGCCGTTGACCTTACAAGTTTCATGTTAGAAACTCCTCGCAAAAAAAAAGTTTCATGTTAGAACCGCATATGGCATAATGTTTAATAAACTGGTTCAAGTATGCTTAAAAGAACTAGTTCACGAAAAATGAGACATCTTGAACTAAAAGGCTGGAATTTTGTAACTCACCCCGAGGCAAGAAACTTCTGGATCTTCTTACACTAATTAAGAGCAAGACGAACGCCTCATATTGGAAAGATATGACAATCAGGGCAAGAGGGAAGCATCTGGACCGACTTAAGGAATGGATACAACAACAATCCCCTTAGCTCTTCATACTGCGGTCTTAGTTAGCTGGATTTTGCCTTTTTTCCCTTGCAGCTGTTTTTCCATCTACAGTATTTGCTTCCCTTTGTATGAACAATTTATTTACTTTTATTGCAATATATATTAATCTATAGGGGCTTGCCCCTCCAGTTCCCTAAAAAAAAGGTATATGCCATTTGAAACGTTCGACGGCCTAACAGCATGGACAGACAAAAATCACCACACGTAAGGATCCATGTAAAGGTCGATCTGATAGGATACCATCCTTAGTCAAGTTGAATGCAGAACATATATATGGAGCGAATATAATGGGCTGGGGTTTGAAAATTACCGCACGTAAGGATCCGTGTAAAGGTCGCACCTGATTGGATATTTGCCTTAGTCTAGTTGAATGCAGAACATATATATGGAGCCAAAACAATGGGCTGGGGCTTTGAGGTTCTTTGTTTCTTCTAAACCCCTAAATAGGTGCACTACAGAGACCTACCAAACACAGAGGAGTACAAACTTGAGCAATTCTACAAGATGTGACCAATCAGTAACCACTAACCAACGTAGGAAGAAAACGAAAGGTGAAAATGACGATAAGGGACGACGAGTCAAGTCAACTCGAGCTTCTTTTTCTATACCAACAACGGCAGTGACATTTCACCTTTATTAAGAGCCGATGGAGCTGGCACCATCCATGTGACGGCGATGGCCAATAATTGTTTTCTGACAAGTAGGCTGGTGATGCTTGCATGTTCAATCAGGGAGGATAATAATATCGGTTGCAAGACTTGGCCAGTGTGCTCGGCTCGGTCGTCGGCTCGTCGTTGGTTATTGTAATCTCGGTGTGTGAACTGCTGCCAGTCTGGGGAAGTAGGCATCGTCTCTTGTATTGGTTGACGGAGGCGGATGACCTGCTAATAAAACGTGGTCTGGGCGGCTTGTGTCTCCCAGTCTTGGTCGTCGCTCCGCCTTGTCTTGGCTCGTCTCGGAGGCTGCTTACAGGCCAGAGATCACATCCATCAGCCATGGGCGACGTTCCCGGAGGTATGAGACACAGGGATTCCTCTCTGTTTTTCTATCTGAATTGTGTCTCAGAGTGTTTCTAATCAGATCTGACAGATGTGCTAGTTAGTGCCGGATTTAACTGCGTAACAAGCTATGCCTCAGCCTGGTATTCTCACGGTAAAAAGCTTCTGATTTGAGATGTACTCATGCAGGATATTTCATCGGCCGTCCGCAGCAACCGCAAGGAGGACCTGCCGTTCAAGAATCCAAGCCTGCAAACACCCAGACTCCTGGTGGTACGTCACATGCACTACGTTATTTTTTTCCCCTTCAGAAGCCTGCGGTTATCAGATCTGTTCGATTTTATATACCTAAATGTAACATTCCCTTTCTTCTGTACAAGACTACTTCATGGGGACGCCGCAGCAGCATCAGCAACCAAAACAAGAACAATCAGGCGGTTCTGATCTGAAGAGAACAAGCTCGTCATCCAAATGGTATGAGCGACGAATTTAAGATATCACTTGAGCAGCCCATCTCACATCACCCCAATTTCTTACGGAGTAAATTGCTATTTTGCAAAGAAGAAACAATTGTTTTCTCCACTTTGACGGATTCTTGCCACAGGTGCTGTTTCGGCGGCAGTGAAGTTCAAAACTAGATGAACCACAAGCTCCGCCCTGGTCGTAATTCTTTTCAACATTCCGTAATCAAATTTGAACATGGGAACAAGTCTCAACCTGTATCTGTGTTACACCTTACGTAATCTGGGAAATGTTCTGTTTTTCGATATGGATTTCAATACCTCTTGTTTTATTTCAACAGCACTTGCAAATTTGAAGAAGAAATTACCCATTGCAAACAATGTTTGTAATTTATTTCTTTGTTTTTAGCCTAGTGTTCTAAACCATCTTTTGAATTCTCTGCCCTTGATCCTTTATGTATAATGGAGAGGTGATGAGTGGATTGTAATAGTGTGCTCTTTTTTACCCATGGTGCAAATTCAACAAATTTCTCAAATCTATTGTTGCTGTCTGTTGGGAACAAGGACATGAATTATAGGGTATTCTCTTTTAAAACAAAAAAGAATGCCCTGGTTCAGTCATTATGGTTCAATTCTCTGTTTCGCCAAATATGCTCCGCTTTTGTGCGGAACATCATGACCCTTTTTGTCCCTTTGTTTACATGTATGGTTTGATGTGCAATGGACTGCCATTTAATGTTATATGGTTCATTATTTGCTTAGATTTTAAACCTTGTGCTGCTACAATGACAATCAGCCTGTTCGATAGGACACTGGGACATGTTTTCGTTTTTTATAAAGAGCTTGGTTGTTCGGAAAATATACTTACCTGTGGTTTTGAATAATTGTCAATTATTACTTTTTGTTAACATATAATTATATCCTCATAACTATATCAGCGACCTTTTACCTTGAGGTAATAGGCCGCCGGGACTTCCTTCTGAAGTTGTTAGGATTTTTCATGGAAACAATATCCATGTTAATTGGTGGAAACGTGAAGTTTTTTTCTTACTTGTCACGTGTTCACGTGATGGTAGAACCCATGTTGTGGTTGGACAAAATACTAGATCACAACGTGATGGTGAAAAAAACTTAAATCACAACGTGATGGTGATCTGTTTTATCACCTTTTCATCAAGTAACTCATGTTCGTTGGTAGAAAAATATGTGACGGTGGTGGAATACATATCCTTGGTGACAAAATGTGATGGTGAACGTGATTGCGCTATGAAATGTGCTAACATGGAAAATGTGACATGCACTAACTTGCGTTCACAAAAATCAGTTAGTTTTTTTTAAGACCAACAAAAATCAGTTAGTTAGTTTGCTGGAATTGAACATATTATTTGGCAAAACTATAAGCATAGAATTGATACAAATTTGAGATGATTTTGCCAGAGACAAATTTTAGACCTAGCTAGCATGTCACATTTCTAATCCGTTTTTGGGACACATGGGTGTGTAACATGACAACAAACAAAATCTAGTGAACACCAATACACAACTAATTAAATAAGTTCACGGATGCTTGAATGTGTGGGTGAATTTGAGACTTCGTCAATTGCATGCATGCATGAAAGGGAGATAATTAATCACGATACCTTGATTAGAGATGGAAGATAAGACTGCTTGCCGGAGTTTCCTTTTGGCGACTAGGAAAAATAGTGGGAGCATATCCTATGAGAACCGGGTAAACCCTCTATGATAACCAGCATCACGGAACTTTTGAGGTTCAACAACTGAGCGGAAGAATCGGATCGGAGATGGGGCGAGCTGAAAAAATCAGAGGAGGAGAAATTTCCTTCCTAAAAATAAAGCAGGTTCCTTCTCTAAATTTATTTTTTCTCTTTTCTATTCTACAAATGAATAAATCAACGGTTTAGATTTTCTTTGACCTTTTTTGACATGATTTTCATTGACTTTTTACCTTTTAATAAGAAGTTATATGCTTGCACCTATCTTCCATCCAAGTTGTGCTCATGGGTCGCTGCGGTTCGCCGGTTCCAATTCACACCTACGAGAGAGCAGAGCTGAATCACAGCTAGCCTGGCAAGAGCATCTCTCTCCAGGGCGGGGCTCCTCTGCTGTAGTAAGCACACATTTTCAAAGGCCAAATTTACTGGTGAAAACCCATAGAATTGGCATGTGGACACTGAAAAAGTCAATTTGGCTGCAGGACACTATATCAAAACGTGAAATTAGCTGATGAACACTATAAGTCTATAACATAGGAGAAGGGTTGTTATGAATTTTTATCTCAATACACGTAGCACATGATGACATGAATTTTTTGATAAGTATGTATTGTTGCATTATCTGATTATGTGTGTGTTTTTTCAATTTTTTTGACTATTTGTATAGTTTAGTCTGAAAAATAAGTACCCCTAATGTCGAAAAGTTTTGCGAAATTCAAAACTAATTATGAGAAAAACTACATAGTTAGAGAATGCAACAATACAAAGTTATGCAAAATTTGAAGTCGTCATGTGTCAAGTACATTGAGATAAAAAATTTATAACAACCCTTCTCTAATGTTATAGTGTCCATTGGCTTATTTTCACGTTTTGATGATAGTGTCCTACAGTCAAATCAATTTTTTTCAATGTCCACCAGCAAAATTTGTCCTTCCAAATTTTAGATGGAGAAAACTGGTAAACCAGTTCGGTTTGTCACCAACCAGTTTTGCCGGAAAACCAATGGACAAAGAAAATTGAAAATTGATGATTTTTTTGCAAGATCTTTGCTAATTATTTTCACCATGTCCTTTGACATGATCTTTTGCCTGACTTTTGCTAATTGTTTTCAATAGAATAAAGAAAAGTGGAAGAAAGTTGGGTTTTCATGTTTTTCTTTTTCTTCCCATGTTATTGTTTTGTTAATTTTCCCCAACCAAATGAACGAATTTTTTAGTTCGTGTTCCACCATTTGGCTGCAAATGTTGTCTAGCTTTTACATATATTATGTTACAATTGTTTTTTCAATTTTTATTTTTTTCCCCAGCCAAATCTCTCTCTATCCCTGGCGAGATGCTACAACGTTGTTGCAGTTACTATTTTAAACAAAAGATTTTACTACTGATCCCATCTAAACTTCTCTCCTATCCCTCCTGCACTTTTGGATCCATAATATCATCCACGACCTGATGCGTGTGTCTGTTCAGCATCGAGCAGGACTGTCAAAAATTTGGTTGTAGTTGAGGTATGGTCCTTTACTCCTTTATGGTGTTTGGTGCTTGAAATTTTTCTCTCCTAGCTAATGAATACTGACCTTACTAATTAGAAAACATGTTTGTCTATATAACTGACACCGTTTGACACGGAACGCAAGGATGTATCGTCATATTTGGCAATAGACTTTGTGAGTGTTCGTTTCATAGGGGTCTAAAATTTAGAGGGTCTAAACAAAAAAAATTTTATCATGTAATAGTATTAAATAAAGTTTAATTACAAAACTAACTGCAGAATCTCTGGTCTAATTCGCGAGTCGAATCTAATAAGGATAAGTAAGCCGTGGTTAGACGAT
Source organism: Eragrostis tef (assembly GCA_000970635.1). Taxonomy (NCBI): domain Eukaryota; kingdom Viridiplantae; phylum Streptophyta; class Magnoliopsida; order Poales; family Poaceae; genus Eragrostis; species Eragrostis tef. The sequence goes on along the minus strand of LAPY01003308.1, from coordinate 10,718 downwards.
GGTTACTGTAGCAAAACATAGATTAATTAGACTCATTGGATTCGTCTCGTAAAGATATATCCATCTGTAAAAAAGTTTTGTCATTAGACTTTATTTAGTATTAGATTCTCTTTGTTTAGAGCCCTCTAAAATTTAGTGTTAAAAGAAACGGGCCTTTGTCACACATCGTCATGTAGTATATTATTACTGCAAATGTCTTCTCCAGGCTTGTAGAGGAGGAATGAGGATACAGAACCAGACAGCATGCGGTTCGAGAGACGCAGTGGCTGAAAGACATAATCTCACTATATTTTTTTCTTCACATCAGGAAAAACTAATTAATTTGTGAAAAAATACCTTTTCTTAACGGCAAGAAGAAAAAACAAAGATAGCCGCTAGTTGAATGTTGAAAAGACAGCCTAGAGTAATATGCTTGCCGTGAAACCGGAAAAAACGACATAACAGAACAGAAGAGGAGCCCAGTCAATCCAAGTTGCTCTGCTCATGTGTGGTCGCCGTGACAATTCACACTAGTCACACAGACAGCAGGAAGGTGCCATGTGCAGGTAGGAGATGGCGGTAAATGGACCAATACCATGGCCTCTTTGTTAGATTGGATTATTGCACAATAATTCCAGCCCCTCGAGTAGAGCTCAATCATTGCCAGCCTGGCAAGAGCGCCTCTCTCTGATCTTCCTAGCGTATACCTTACAACTACAAAATAAGTCAGCGAGGCCTCCTGTCTCCTCCATCTTGATCTCCTGGTTCGTCTCCGCTTTCAGGTCGTCTCGTCACAGACGGGAAAGGTGGCCAGCGACCCCGATCGGTCGGAGATCCGCCATGAGCAACGGTTAGGCCTCTCTCTCTCTCTCACTCTCTCTCTCTCTCTCTCTCTCTCTCTCTCTCTCTCTCTCTCTCTCTCTCTCTCTCTCTCTCTCTCTCTCTCTCTCTCTCTCTCTCTCTCTCTCTCTCTCTCTCTCTCTCTCTCTCTCTCTCTCTCTCTCTCTCTCTCTCTCTCTTCTCTCTCTCTCTCTCTCTCTCTGAATTGGTGCTGCGCAGCGAAACATTTTCATGCCAATTTCTGAGTTCTATTTACACAAAAAAATATTCTGAGTTCTGTGTAACTTCCTTATCTTTCAATTCCTTTGCTGAAAGGTATAGTAACTTATTTCGATCCGTGTCGGTGCAGAAGACTACTATTTTGGCCGCCCTGCGTGCCCGCCTGAAACGAAAGATAAACAAGAAACAAAGGCCAACGGCGAGCAGAATGCAGTGGGCACAAAATCACCTGGTGGTACGTGCATCGCTCTTGCGAATTGATACCGATGACACTTGATTCGAACAACGCTTACATCTTTATTGCAGGAACCAAAGACTACTTTATTGGCCGCCCGACAAGCCTTGAAATGGCTGAGGAAGTAGAAAAGGCGAAAGATGCATCGGCCAACGAAGAAACGGAGGAAGTAACAGCACTGCCACCTACAGAAAAGAAACGATCCGGCTTCCTGGACAAATGGTATTCCGTTGAATTCGCATGTCACTCAACTTACCTGAGCATGTTCAGCACAGTCCGACTAATTTGTTCATCCCTAGTAACTAATCAACTAATAATAATGAATCCTTTTTATTTTGGTTCCTGGATGCAGGTTTCGATGCTTCACCCCAAATGGAGGCACTGAGTAATAAGACTGAGAGCTCTGGCAGCAATACTCGAGCGTTATTCGTAGATTAAGAAGATTCATTAAAGTAAATTGGGACGAGAAGCTTCTATATATATCCGTACTGCAGGTTCCGTGTCTTTGGAGCAAACTGCTGTATTTTCCTACCTTCGTTTTTATCATTGTTATGTAATTTGAGTCGTTTGTACCAGGTACAGGTACATCTGCTGCCATTTGTATTTGAGAAAAACGGACCCCC
>LAPY01003307.1:33341-45300 GCA_000970635.1 Eragrostis tef | reverse complement strand
CCGGCAGCTGGAGCTGAGGAGGCCGTGTCGCCGGCGGACGTGTTGCTGCGGCGGGAGGACGAGAGGAGCCAGATGACGACGATGATCACGTTGGCCGACACCCACAGGACGGGAGTGCCGCCGGCCGCCGCCGCCGTGGCCGCCGTGGCAGCGAGGACCGTGGGCGTGAAGAGCGACGAGGTCATGGAGGGAGGGAGTGGTTGTGCGGCCTGGTGGGTAGGGTGCCGGGAGAAGCAACACCGGATGAGCCGCTTATATAGCCCGGGCGGGCGGGGGCTACACCGCTAGAGTAGTAGAGTGACAAGTCGATCATCTGCAGCTTTCGATTGTCATCGCTTTAATCTGGATCATAGAGACCTCACTGGAAAGTACAAAAGGATTGTCCTATTAGTTACCACATCGTAAGAGCCAACAAGTTACTGCCATGAGTGGCGTATGAGTATATGCTGCCTGTTTCAGTTTGGAACACGATCGACAACTTCATATGAAACAGGTGGTTCGGAAATTTTTCATGTACGTGACGAAACATGATAACTTTTCATCGGAACTAAGGAAAACGTACTGTGGCATCCCAAAAGGGGGCTTCATCGAAGAGCCTTAACAAACTGTAGTTGATACGAAGAGAGGTCCGGCGACTTCACACCTTAGGTCGTCTCACGAAGGTCAGTCAACAAACCCCAATCGGTTCCGGCAGCATCATCAACGCAGCATCACCAAGCGTGATGTAATTTCGCAGGCGAACCCCAGCGATTACTTGTGTATTCTAGACCATAGAAGTGGTCTTCGCCAGCGACGCCTACCAGCAAATATTATGTAATCATGGCCCAAATAAAAAAATAGCAAACAATAAGTTGTCATGAGGGGCCATAATCTGACTCGTCAAGGCCTCAGGGGATCATCAAGCTGAAGATATAGAAAAAAAAAAGGCACACCGGATATGTGTCACCGGCCGAGTTGTCAACACGCATTGGGTAGATATATAATTCACGTCACAATTGATTTGTGTTAGAGCGTCATGCGCGCTTAGTCAATCAAGTAAATTTGACCATTGTTGCCAGAAGCTACCTTGAGTTGCTTGTGAGCGATTTTTTCTGATCTGGCGATGTGATGATGTTGGGCGCTTCAGCGTCAGCATCCCGGCACGTCATACCTGCAGCCATCTCCTCGAGTCAAAAAACACGAAAGAAAAGCGTAGGCTGCAGCAACCATTTACTTTCACGGGAAAGAAAATACCAGTAGTATAGCATTCGCTTGCCGCAGTGTTGGACTAGCAAGGTACTCCACCTGACTGCAGACTCGTGCTATCGTGTACCGTGTACGTCCGACAATAAGAATAAGAATCACTACTACGCAGTAATTATATTCTGTCTGCGAGATCGGGCGCATCAAACATTTGTTACGGCACCGCCGCACACAGGTCCAGCGCAGAGGAAGAACACGTCCGTCCCTTTCGCCGGAGCTGGACGCAACAAAACCGTGAACAGAGCCAACGAAAGCGAGGAAAGTGCCACGCCTTTGTCCTCGACCCCCGCTCGCCGACGGAGCCTATCGATCCATTCAAGCCGGGGAGCAGAGCATCACGTCGCCGTCGCCGCCCCACGCTTTTTACCACGTATCCTCCCCTCTCCGCCGCAATCCAATGGCGACAGCACGGCGGCTCATGGTGGGGGGCCTGGGCTGGCTGCGAAGAACCCGGACGCCGACGAGCGCAGCACCACCGCCCTACCCTACCCAACCCAAATCTATCTAAAACGCACGCACCGGCGCCGCCGAACGATTAACAAACAAAGGCGATTGATGAATTAAGTGATAAAAGCGCGAGCAGCTGCAGAGAAATTCCTCTGTGACGGGACGAGCCAACCGATCCGGCACTGCGCGCCACGTTGCCGGAAACTGTTGGTTGCACATGGGCGCGACCTGCCCTACCCTCCGCACCTCCCGCTACCGGACGAGCATCAAGCCGTTCTGTATTCCGTAATCCATTTTGTATGATTTGCGTAAGTGAATAAGAAGGCGAAAAGTAGTATATCCAACTGGTTGGTGGGGAGCCGGGTGCTGCTGTGTAGTGGTGCACCATCATGCAATGCTCGACTTGAAAATGACGCTCCTAACAATGAATGATTCAGAACTCGATTGCAGCTTAAACTGTGTAATATATGCAAGGTCGAGTTTGCTTACACAAGCACATGCAGCGTATGTTGCGAGCCAGGGAATCTTTGGCGCAATTTGTTATAGTAACGAACAAGCCCTAAATCTATGTCAGGAAATTTAGCTTCGGAAGAGAAGGGGGAAAACAAGGAGTAGGTTGTACGTCGAGTACGGGCATGTTGAACTCGGCCCAGGTTGGTGCAGCAGCTACAGTCACTGGCACGGACGTGTCCTGGAGGATATTTGCAAGGATGCAGATGGCCGTAATCTGATCCCCTTTCTGCCGACTGTGCCTAGCTAGATATTCCAGCTCATGTAACCACCGTGCAGGGGAAAAGGGAGAACACGCTGCTTTTCGGCGACAAGGTTCGCAACAGGAACGACAGCAAAAGCCAAAGCTCGGCAACAAAAGGGACAGGCCCCGCACGGCTGCACCGCGACGCCGCATCGATGCATCATCACGAGCAACCATGGCACCGTGTGCTTGCTTGTTGCCTAGTACTAGTACATGTTACGGTTTGCTCCTCCTCTCCTCTTCAGGTTTCGTTTCCTTTAGCGACAGGATCCGGGACGGATATGCAATGGGACGGCGGCGACGGCGGCGGTCCGGCCTCTGGCCGCTGCTTTTCGGCTCAGTGGATGGGTGGCGGCGGGTCCGGTGGCCCTGCAGACAAGACGCCGCGCCGACTGGCATCTCTAGTTGCAGCGCACCGGACCAGCATTTCGCTTCGCTTCTCTGAAAAGGATGTGTGTGTGCGTGTGACTGCACGACGATACTACGAGACAGAAACAGAGACGGATAGCCCCGGCAGAAACAGGTACCTGAAAGCTCAGGATGCATGGTGATCGCACCTCACTCTCGTGTGATCTGTCACAAGTTTCAGATGATAGGATTTGTGCGGTGAGCTTGAGCCAGGACAAACAGCATACTCATACCGCAGCAGTCACTCGACCAGCACGTCGCGTTCGTTCTTCCCATGTTTGCAAGAACAAATGTTACCATCTTACTACCATGACAACAACCTTGTGATGTTACGGCACGTTCACAAACCAGAACGATGCCGTCCAGCTTTTCATCCAGAAGGAGGATATCCCGGAAGATTACAAAAGATGAACCGGATAAGATCAAGAGACGGGGGCGTGATGGATCGATGGACGGTTTCCGTTGTCTCTTGCATGGTGAATTTGCCCTTGCAGATGGAAGATGACAACAATCAGAAACGTGCGGTGTCTGCAGGTGAGCAAGAAAAGGGAGGCCGCCGCCCAGGTGCTTACCCACTGGAACATGGGGACATTAGAGTGCTCATCACTCATCAGGGGATGGCGTGCACACCAGCAACTGTTGTTATGCTACTTTGTGCGCGCCCATGGAAGTAGAGGAAATGTCATATCTCTGTTAGGAGGTACTTGCCTTTTTGAAAAGGTATGTACCTCTCTTGTCTATTATCCAAAAATATCAGCCTTCTGATAAGTTGATAACACTAATCGATCGGTGTTCAAGTTCGGAGAATCTGGCAGCGAACGTCTCTCTTGTTATCTTGTAGTTTATCCAAAAATATTGTGAAAAAATTGACTCGTCAGAAGATGCATAATTATGGAAAAATATTCTTGTTGCAAAAGTGCAATTGTAACATAATTTTCATGCAGATTAACTTGCAATGGTCAAGCGGGTAATCATGGACTTCTCTATTGCCCTTCCAGTTACGACCAGAAGAATTGAAATACTTACAATACAAGATTAGTAAAACAGATTTTCAACTGGACGACCTCCTGGCACATCAATTAGTTTCATATGAGAGCGTCTTTTATCCTCCAGAACCTTGTTTACATCCAAGAGAAAACCTTGTTTATATCCAAAAGAAAATGACAAGTGTCTAAGAGGAAAATACAAGCTGAAGCATACTTACCATCAACAGTTGGACAGTGACTTGCAGATAGAAACTACTCAATAAAAATGACAAAGTCCAAGCGTTCCGAAATATCTTGCCCCTAGGATTAATAAAAAGAAACTGACAAAGGAAGGCAAATAATGGCCCCCATATCATGGTAGTTCACTCATAATCAAAGTTTGGGGTGAATGAAATATCAAAGTAAGAATACTCCATGTATCTTAGATACTGTGTACACTTTTTCACGAAAAATTACGGAAAAAAAATATCAAAAGTGAGAAACTGCAGCACATCATTTTCTTCTTGCCACTTTAACTTTGACCCATTTACAGTTGAACAAAATTCTGTTGCGAGGAGAACCACATTTGATTTCATCCAGTAAACTAGAAACTAATATAGTTAATGTAGTATTAAACCACCAATTTTCTGAAGTAAACCCTTCAAAAAAATTGCTGAAATAATACATGGCAAGGTCATTGTTGTAGTATCTATGGTTGACAACCTTCAACGATATATTAATAATACAGAATAATTTAAGATGTGCATTAACAATAATTGTAGTAAAATAATCAAATCATAAAGGAAAACAATTATTGGGATCTTCTTCATTGGCAATTACTAAATTTAGATATCAACTCACAGCTATCAAAGGACATGTTTTGGTTCGAAGGCATAAAATCAGTGCTGATACATCTTATAGCTTTTTCTTTACAATGTCTTGGACGTCATGATAAGGAACTACAGTGTTCTCGAGTATTTCCTGATTTCGTACGAAATCGAGGTAATGGAAACCAGATTTCTGTTCAAAGCTGAACCCCCTGGGATTTTTTTCACATATTCGGAGAGTCTGTTATAGTCATTAAGCAACTGGGCCATTGCTGCTTTAAGAATCGCCATCCCAGACAGAAGGTTACTGCAAGAAGTTACAATTTCATTGTGCATGAGCTCTAGAACACTTCTCCATTTCATAGCGAAGTTCTTCACAACTGGCTCAACATCAGCAATATTGGGCCGTTCAGTGTAATAGATCAAGTCTTCGGCTGAAAAAAAAGAAAAGAAACAAGACGATTAAATTGTTACATACTAACATATGATGTCAATGTTCACATGAGCTGGCATTTAAGTTTCTGCAACTTACAAACGCGGCTCCTCACAAATTGAAGTAAATCACTGAAATGTTCCATGAGCAAATCATCCTATACACCAATAAAAATAATAAAATCATATGAAAAGCTTACAGGGAAAAGAATCATTTGATCAGCTTCAGTTCTTAAATACTAGAGCATAAAAAAGGTAAAAGATTTACAGGAAGTGGGCCAGTAGTCTACTGGTCCAGTGTTGGGGAGGCTATTCTACTTCTGCAACACCCGGATTTAAGTCATGGACATTTATTTTCGAGAAAGAAGAACTTCAAAGTAACTCACATCATTACTGGATCAAGATAAATGATTGGAAAGTAATCATTTCAATCATATCGCAATGTTCATTTCCAGTTACCATACACCAAGTTAGGCATAAATATTAATGTCTATAGTGTATGTATCTCTAATCATTACCAAAGCTCAAAAATGGGTAGTGACCTCCCAGTAATGAACAATGAACCTGCGTAACCTGTCTGCACCAGTGCATTAGGCAGGTTGCAATTAATAAATATATTTTGTTAACAAATATTTTCACATTACTGTCTTTCTGGTTATCCCAAAAAATTATTGAATCACAAACAAAGGTTAGCTGAGTTTCTGTGGATATTAATTAATCCGCATCAGGTTTAAGCCAAAGTTCAAGATCCCACTAGAACTAGTCCAAACAAGCACGTCCCACCAGCAAGGACCAGTCTGCTAGTAAGATACTATTGCTCCTCAGCGTAATAATAATTAAAAAAAAAACATTGCTCAGGAATTGTGCTTAGCCAGATACAGAGGGATTGGATTACCACAAAAGACATCATGCTACTTTCTAGCTTCTCTTCAAAATATTGTTGCACCCATTTTGCTTCATCACCGGCCTCCTGAAATAAATAGCTATAGTAAACCTTCAAATAAGTGTGCGATGCAAATTTTACAGAGGCAAGAACCTAACCTTTAGGACAGAAATGGTCATGTCATAATTATTTAAAAGAAATAGGTGCTGGAGCTTGGGAACGGTAAAATTTTGGGCAAGCCGAACAACTAGGTCATCAACAGCTGACCGCAAGCGCTCCAAGTTCATGTCAAGCTGCATAAAGCTAGCAACCTTAGGATTTCACAGAACTAACAAAGCTACTGGGAAAGATGAATGGCAAAAGTATAAGTAACTTAACCAAAGGATCTTTTGGATTTCCCAACCGCTGCACCCAATCTTTCATGTATTTTTTAAAAAAGATCCAAGACTTGGTTTGGACTATATTTTGGACCTAAAGAATATAAATAACTTAACCAAAAGCTAGCAGATAAGTGCAACAGGACATCAGCACAGACCAGGCAGTAGATTCCGTGAAGACATGACTTCAAGCCCATGTGTAGCCAAGTTATTTAAGAATTTTGATTTTCTCTGAAATTTATCAATAAATTTTCTTAACAATGGCTTGTCTTGTCCAGTTTTCATAAATAATCTTTGTGTGATTTGGTTTCTTATATATATAAAAAAGAGAGTCATTGCTGCATAAATTAGAAAATACCATCCAATAAGAACCCGGCATGTGGAGCAACATTGTTTTAAAAACTGGATGGTATTTTTCCAACCAGGTCTAGCTTGTACTTAACAAAAACTGTTGTCACACAAATGTTGCAAAATGCCTTCCAATGGCTGAACCATGCCCTCTAGTTTGTCTTTTCTAACTCCACTTTTTGTTCCTCCTGTTTTCTGTACATATTAATTCCCTCCTTTTTTATATATATCAATGAAAATTTTGCACTGCATTGAACTCCCGCACAGTTTTGCGTTAAAAAGAAAAACTTCACACAACAAATATTAGATACATGTACATATATCATCAGGGCCATTCAGTATTACCAATAGGATTTTGGAAAACTTGATTGTTTACATGTGCAGCTGTATACTACAGAAAAAGGATCAATGGTTGCAGAAACGTAATGAGACATGCGCATATGATATAATTCAACAAACCTGACCATCTCCACATTCAGCGTTAAGCTGAACAAGGGATGCTGTGAACTCCACATAGCACCTTACAATGTGGTGTGGATGGGTACCATCTATCCATAACATTTTCACGTCACATCGATACAAACTTTGAAGATACATATCAAATACTAACTTGAAACGTGGCCAGAGATAGATAAGAGCCTAAAGCAGATAGGAGAGGGTCACAGATCCATATAAAAAACTGAAAACATAAATGAATGATAGTTGGGAATAGAAGGATCGGGCATTTCGAATAAATTTCTTGCTTGTGTTACAGACCTTATCAAAATAGGCATCAAGGCAAGGAAGCCTTCTGTTGGACATAATCAACTGAAATAACAAAATCGGAAAAATACTCAGGTTATTTCACATGGTGAAATGAGAGGAAATATGTTATATTAGGAAAACACAATTCTATAGCCAATGTTTGATATTTTTTTTCCTTTAGACAATGAATTCCAAAGCAAATAGAGTTTGTGTGATTAGACCTTCCTACCTGTTGCTTCCTGGTTATGCAGATCAGGAGCATCAGGCATACCGCATCATGACAATTTGGAATAGTGAGATCCAAATGTTGATGAATAACAGCAAAAGGTCCTGAAAACAATTGTGAGGATATGAGGTTTTGTCAAAGATTTGCCTCTCTCTCCAAAGGTATACGTTCAAGATCTACCGCACCAAATAATGCAAAACAGGATTTTCTTGTACCAAAAATATCATAGGGAAAGACATTTGTGCCCAGGACCCAGCTACTCCCAACCTAGAACCTGGTGGAGCCAGATAAATACACACATTTAAATCAAATTAGCTTAACTCAGTCATGGTACTTTTGCTCAACTTGATCTACAAATTTCCATGACAGAATGGTTATAATCTGTCCAATCTTTTCTTCTAAAAGTATTTCAGAGATATTAAATCACGGTGTAATGAAATCATAGCTAGTCCCTGTCTCCCTGATGAAATGAAAACTGAGCGGCCTTTGAAAAGAAAGTGGTGATAAGACAGACGGAACATTAACAACAAAAGAATGTACCTTCAAAAACTTTATAAAACAAAGGCACTTCGCCAAAGAATGCTTTAATGAAAAGAAACCTGAAAATAAAAGTGAGGAAACTATTAATAATGTTAGACTACTCACTTATGGCTGATCAAATTAGTACATACTCAGAGCTAGCAGTGTCCATCAGAAGCTTTTGTAGGCTCCTGAAAATAACTTCATATGGGTATGTGAGAGAGTTGACTTGAGATATATGAGGAACCAAGCCAGGTCGATCAATTTCCTGAAATGTATAAGGTAAACAGAGATTATAAATAGAACAATCCTGCAAAAGCAGACCTTTCTGAATGTTGCCCCTTGGAGACCTAGAGTCAAAGAGATGCATCGGATAAAGCACCCTCTTAACCGATATCAATAATGTACCTTCAAAATCTTTGAACGTTCACCTAATGAAAACATGAAACGGTGATCCCTCAAACTTTCTCTTCCCCTTGTTATAATATCTATGATACTGGTATCATACCCAATAAAATCATTAGATACGCCAATATCTAGCTTCAACCTCTCCAATGCTTCTACATACACACGAAAGTTTGCGCTCAGGACCTGTTGCAAAAGAAGGTAAGACTAAACTGAAGCTAAGGTCCCAAGGAACATATAGTATCCAGCCTAACAACTTATGTAGCACAGTGACAGATAAACCATGGGCACCAAAAACCAGGCACGCACGTCTACGGGGATTCTTTTTTCATATTAACAGAAGTGATATTCATCATATTCTTAATTTCTAAGCTTTCTGTATCAAGAATGGAAATCCGTGCTATCTATAATTTGAGAACCAAATCCCCTATAGAGACAGTGCTGGCTGCACACCAGTACACACAATGTTAGTATGTTGGATGGCACCACATTGCTTTCAGATGCCTATACAGAAGACAATTCTATTCAAACCAGAGTGTGTATCAGTACATTAGCATGTCATATGACACCACAGTGCTTCAGATCTCTGCAAAACGACACTTCCATGGACACCATAGGAGAAATGTCCATGGACACCATAGGAGAAATGTGCCGAAAAGGCTGAAGGATAAAATATGGACAAAGGATGGCTGGAGCTTGAGAAATAAAGGAATCCAATTCATACAGCTTGAGGCCCAGAGTCAGGGATACTAATGCAGCTTTTGGAAGAAAGACAATTTGCAGTTCTGACAATGCAAACTAATATCCAATTACAGATTTTGTTTAGACAATGCAATCACCAAAACTTCGAAAGAATGGGATTATCAAAAGCTAGACTCATCATGTCTCTATATATCTATGTAAGACAATTCTAGCAACTGAAGCTGACAGATTTAGCCAGCTGCATGTAAATATGTTCAACATTTCAGCTATCACGTCGTATCAAACCCCACAAGCATCACACCATGCATATCTTGAGATTCTCTTTAACTGTTCATGTGGATGTAGTCATGGACAAACTAAATAGAGAATCATATGGATTTACCTTGTTCATTGTATTGACATAGGATGCACAAACATCAGCATATGTCTCTGATCCATGCTCTTTAAGAAAGAGAATGAGGCACCTGAGTAACCATGATAACAATTAGCACCCGCAGGAAATCAACAGAAGAGGTCTGCATTTTCCCCCCTCAAATGGAGAAGTGGTCTGTATGTTACCGCACGTACCAGTGACATTACTTTTAAGACAAACTAAGAAATTCATTTCAAATCTGTTTATCATATAACCATATGACTGACATACAAGGTACATGATACGCACTAGATACAATCAAGGACAAAAATAATAATCTTCGTATTCTAAGTTATGTGAACAATAATAGGTCGTTCATCTATGTGAAACACAATCTTCCGCTGCATATACCTTACCTATGTTTCTGAAGCAAATTCTGCTGCAGTATCTGTATATTTGTTCCAGGCTTTCTCATAGCAAAGAATATCTTGATGATATGACTGGAAACCTGAAAAGATAAAAGAATTGAATGATGGGCATGGAGCATCATTCCAGCGGAACAGTTTATTTACCTGATTGGTACAAGAAGAAACAAAGAGGAATACAGAGAAATAGTCTATTAGAATCATATACAGTAGTTAAAACAGGTAACCTTGGATAATGCCCTTTTCCGAAGCCTTTCTAATTCATCTTTAACATCTTTCAGAGCTCTTGATGCGTTGATCAGTGGATCAACTTGAACAAATTTCAACTTTTTGCTCAAAATCTCCAAACCTTTAGCATAAGCATCATTCACCTGACAAAAGGAACTGAAATAGCAAGTCATATGAACCATGCTATTTAATGCCAAAATCCAGTCAAACCCCCCTTTTTTTGTTGACATGGGTTAGAACAAAAAATTACAGAGGTAGTAGATCATACATATAATGCAATTCACCTTAGACAATTCTTGTTAGCAAGAACAAGAAACCCCTACTGACAAAATAACCATGTGCGCTTATTCTTCATTCTCCCTCCAATCACTAATAAGTGTATTTTAGAATATTGCGATAGGACTTCTAAAAATGGTACAGCTATATTTCTCTTGAACGTTAGTTCCCTAATCTTACAACTGTATTATATTCGTACAGCTATATTTCTCTTGAACGTTAGTTCCCTAATCTTACAACTGTATTATATTCGTACAGCTATATTTCTCTTGAACGTTAGTTCCCTAATCTTACAACTGTATTATATTCGTACAGCTATATTTCTCTTGAACGTTAGTTCCCTAATCTTACAACTGTATTATATTCGTACAGCTATATTTCTCTTGAACGTTAGTTCCCTAATCTTACAACTGTATTATATTCGTACAGCTATATTTCTCTTGAACGTTAGTTCCCTAATCTTACAACTGTATTATATTCCGTATATATTTGAATGTAGTAATTAGCAGTCAAAGAAGTGTGTTTATGGCAGTGTTAATATCCAAAACTGCCCCTTTTTGTGACCCAAGGGAGTATACACGAAGGAGTATGATAAATAATCTACTCATATCTGAATGCGTGTTAGAAGATCAAAGTATAGTTATGAAAACAGTGAAAATTAGCAGTGTGCAAGACAATTGAAAGTAAACTATCATGCTGCAAAACCATATTATCAAATATCAGAGAGTTTTTTTTTGGATGCTTACCTCTCCATTAACAATACTATTCACCAAACCAGGAGGAGCAACAATCTCTTCAACAAATCCAGCAAGCTTTGTCTCAACCAACTGCACATTTTTATCATGTGAGCACGTTAATAATGATAGAGGTTAAATCACATCAGTGTGTCAGGTATAGTATAGTATAAAGATATTGATCAACCTCTTATTATTAAATTTCTAAATAGAAAGATAGGAAAAACTTCTGTAAGCTAACTTGCGAAATTACAGGAAATTATTAACGTAAGAATATGGTATGTAGGCTTCTTCTGACCTTGCGATTTTTTAGCTTCACACCTATATCCACAGATTTCTCCTGGAGGCTTCTAATTTCTGAGCTTATTGAACCTATATGGACCTGCCAAGTGAATCATCAAACTAATTGTCAGTAACTTGATTATGATCTACAGCTAACTTAAGCAGATGCGGTAACTGAGCACCTGTGTAAATTTGAATATATCGAGTAACCATAAAGCATGTGACAACCTGTTAAGTCAAATACTAATTTGCTTCACAGAATGTCACAAATATTTCAACGATACTGTCCCCCCCCCCGGTTGTAGCGTCCCGCCTCCCTGAGGCCGGGCCCGCACACCTGGCAGCCCTCTAGGACATCAAGACTAACCCCACAGACCAACACA
>LAPY01003307.1:0-22817 GCA_000970635.1 Eragrostis tef | reverse complement strand
AGGGTCGGGACGCGACTCGGGATTGGGGGTGACACGGTGTTGCGTTCGGTGAGCGAGGATAGGATCACCAACCGGTTGCGGTGTTTCACTCTGAGTAGAACACGGGAGTCACAATTTGGATCGGAAACCATCTCGTTAGGCCAAACACTTGTGAGCAAATCGCAGAGCGTTCAAGAATCATTTAGCTGGACTCGACAACAATACGATGGCTTAATTCTTTGTATGTTAATTCATTATACTTAAGAAGATGGGGGGGGTTAAATTACATTTCCAATAGAACATGGTGAAAATGAATTTAAATTGAAACAATTATGCTAGAGATGTAACGACATGGGGTATAAATATCCTCTTTCTTTTTTACTCAAAAAAAAAAAGATGCAAGCATATTTGATAGACTAAGGGCAAAGGCTAGTACAAAATCAGAAGACGCATGAGTAGATATTATCTTTAAGGTTTGTTTTATTAAAGTGTGACATTTCTTTACTTTGTTTTTTGAACTATAGCATTTGTCTTATACTAGTTTGTTATTATGTGTTATTATAAATTCCTTGGTAAGAACCGTCAAAAGGAAATCCTTGGTAAGTAGAGCGCTTGGACGTTCTAGTTAGCTCCTTGCCTCCTTGGTCGCAAAAAAAAAAAAAATTGCAAGTTGGCATGTTTTTATTTGTCCTTGCGACCTTGTGCTCGTAGCTTCCATGCTGATGCGGTGGTGTGTTGACCTGACCTGAAGGTCAACGATATTTAGCTTTTGAAATGTTACACACATCTGTTAAAACTATTTATTAGTAAAATTTCATTTGAACTCACTCAATATATAAGTCAAGTGACGATTAATCTTCCTTTTTCAACCGTAACAATGGGAGTTGGTCCAAAATAGTGAAGGGGTATCTCCATAAGCTTAACATGCCACTGTAAAATTACAGTTAGCGATAGAAAACGTTTTGGCATCCTGCGATCCTTCCACTGTAAACGAAAATGAATAAAAGGGACTTAGTGCTTCAACATGGAAATAAGAAATAATAGAGTGCATGCAAAATCTTATAAAAGAAAATATTTTCATCTCATCCGCGTAAAATGAAGTTGTTATCATTATTACTCTTGGCGGTGTTTTGTGGTATGAAAAAAATGAAGTTAATCATGAAAAACTATGAAAAAAGGCCTTACCAAGAAATATGCCAAAAGAGCCCATGTCCAAGGACATAGGCTTTAGTGCCCGCCTGAGTTGAAGAGAAAAATGTTTGTTTTAGCAATTGCCATCCAACATGTAGTTGATGATCTTAGAACGAAAAAGATCATCAACAAGAGCCCTTTTAACACAAAAAACTATAGAAGGGTGGGTTTTTCTTATAAGGATTATGACGGGAAATACAAGGAGTACAAGCCCCAACATGCTTAGATGGTAAATAATATTTTACCGGCACAAGTATTGGCATTCTTGGAGGCTTTGCAGTTCATTAACGTTAATTACTATCTAAGCATTCTATTAATTCGATGAATGTGGAAAAGGCTTCCTTACCTAATGAACATCCTTTTTGCGTCTAACAAGCACTGATTTCGCCTGTAAATGTCAAAACAACTTTAATATATGTTAAATTATTTATTATCTGGCTCTCTCTTGCTAAGCTTCTCAACCTATTGGCCCTCCTCTAAATTGATCCGAGCTCTGTTACTGTTGAGAGGTATCAAAGCCGTGGCCCGGATATGGCTTTGATCTAGATAAGTCAAGTGTAAGGGAATAAATTCACGAGGGAAAGCAAATGACAATCACATTCAACTAGAGAGGAGAAAGGGCATAGAAATAAGCTGATTTTTTTTTTTAAAAAAAAAACTGGCCCCATGCAGGATCGCATAGAAATAAAATTTTAAAAACTGCCCCCATGCAGGATCGAACTACAGACCTTCAGTTTACAAGACTGACGCTCTACCACTGAGCTATAGGGGCGCTTGTGATGATAATTAATTAATAATTAATTTATACGATATAAATATGTGCATTTGTCTAGACCCCACAACCCGCCGTCCTGTCTCTTCCTTTCGCCACTTCTTTCTGCCCTCGCAGCCGCCGCTTCTCCTCCTCCGGCGGCACCGCGACAAGCCTAGCGAGCAAGGCGAAGGCCATGGCGAACCCGGTTCGCATCGAATTGGACAAGCTGAGCGTAGAGCAGCTGAAGGGGATTAAGGAGCAGACGGATCTGGAGGTCAATCTCCTCCAGGACAGCCTCACCAAGATCCGCACCGCCAGCAGTCGCCTCGAGAACGCCTCCGCCGCGCTCCACGACCTCTCCCTCCGCCCTCAAGGCACGTATCCCGTCCTCTAACCACCACCTCACCTGCTTTTGGGCATCGCGCGCTCATCTTCTCTTCCTTTCCACGGGTCGGCTGATTTGGTTTGGTGCTGGCTAACCCTTCGTTTCGGTGGTGGGTGTGCAGGTAAGCAGATCCTCGTGCCTCTTACCGCGTCGCTCTACGTACCCGGATCGCTCGACGACGCAGAGAAGGTCCTCGTCGACGTTGGTACTGGTTACTTCATCGAGGTAATCTGACCTGTTTAACTGTTTGTATGCATGAGTGGTAGACCAGTTCAGCTTGCTATGTTCAGTATTTTAGTTAAGTTCTCTGCATTTTCATACTGGTCTGAACTGCCGGAGTTTATTATTTGTACGCAAATGTGTGGCTTAAACACGGGTTTCATTCTGATATCTGGGATGATTGAATAATCGGCACCATAACATCAAGTTGCTATTGGATTTCGATAAGTAAGCAGAAAATATGTTGTTGCTGTGTCGCATTATGTCTGTCTGTCAGCGTTTGTGATGAAGAAGAAGCTAATACCACTAGCTTTTGAACCCTCCGGTGATGTACTCATGATTTAGTAGTCGCCTAACTGGGTCAATGGAGGGAGCAGGGAGGGTATATTGTTTCCCTGGTTGTCTTTTCATTTTAAACCTCTTTTCTGTTCTGAAGAACTGATGCCATGCCATAACTTAGCAATGTATCGTGTAGCTTTTCGATTGCATTTGTTGTTCATGGTTGTCTTTTCTATCGCGTTTGTGAACTTTTGTAGCTCTTTTATGATTGTTACTATGCTTACTGTGCAGAAAACTATGGCCCAAGGAAAAGATTATTGTGAAAGGAAAATCAATTTACTGAAGTCAAATTTTGATGAACTGTTTGAGGTATGTTCTTGCCAGACTGCTCTGCTCTTGTATACATTGCTATTTCTGTCTACATGGAGGAGAAATTGCTTTCAGTTTCATATTCATTTCGAGTGTCAGTTAACAGTACTAATGGCCGACATCTAATGTGAAGGTTTTTTTTTAAAAAAATGTTTTTTGGCTTTGAAATGACTTTGACATATGCAATTCAGAGTGATATGTTTCTATTTCTATTCTTACATTTTCTAGCGAAGCTTGCAATTTTTCTGTTTTTGACGAGCTTATGGTCTATCATCAGATTCCTGTTGTCACTTGTCTTGACATATGTTATCTAAGATCAGTTTTGTCACAACACTGCTCAAGATGGATGGCAAGTTGAAATTATAGTGCCTAATATAGCTGGCTATTCCTTGGTCTTGAATTTTGCTCTATAAATATCCATCATCCCCCTAAATGTGTCCATGTTGTGTGGTATACAGATTTCATGTAGATTCATATATGGGAATTTATCTTCCCAATTGAAATAGCATAAGTAGCTGGTGATACAAATAATAACCTGACCGCCGTTAGTTGTTGGAGGCTTACTCTGCACCAGAGCCACGTTTTTGGACACTGTTTCATCTTGTGTTTTTCCCGCTGCTTCCACATCAAATGGAAACGAACAGGCAGGCTCGTCTCTAGGAGTCAGGTTACGTTCGGGTGGCGTTAGGCTATGGGCTAGATGGGCCTCATCTTCGCACTGGTCTGTATGAAATTAGGTTCAGGACGCCTCTGCTGCGTATCCAATTTTCATCCCCCCCCCCCTTTTTTTTTTGGATACTTCTCTGATACGTATCCTGGGCGTATCCGTGTCCGTCGTTGTTTCAGACACGGATACGCCAGGTTCTGGCCGTATCGGTGTAACGTAGACCACAACACATCCTTCTCACACGAGACTGCAACTCAGCCTTCATTCCACTTTCGAAGATAAACCCCAGCAAATGTAGCCACTGATTCTGGGATGAACAGTCCATAATTTTAATGATGCACAAGTATTCATCTCTGCTGTAAGATGAGCCAACGCACAAGATACCTCGTCAAGACAATGAAATATTCCAATTCTACATTTGTGATGTATTTATTTATGTAAAAGTTTTAAAAATGAAAATATATCATTTCAACCGTAGATAAAAATTTTCCGTAGCACATGGACATTGTGCTAGTCCATTATATAATGTTGTTGTCTCATTGAGCACATAATCTTTAATACTCGACCCAAGTATAGAGACATAGACATCCTGATGATACAGTCTTATAGGTCGAGAAAAGGCCCAGAAGACAGTCTCCCAGGAATAACTTAGCGAGGGACCCTTTGTGAGAACCAGGATTCAAGGCGGTACCCGCACAAAAAGCCACAAGCACACTCAATGATCTTACATTTTCCTCATATTCTAGATCGTATCTGCTGAACCTATCTCCTGCCTTTGAACAGAATAATAATACAAAGCTCTGTATGGTGTCTGATATAATTCGAGTTGAAATGGGTACTTGTTAGCAGCTGATATTTAGAACTCGGATATTTCTTATTTGAGATGCATGATTTTATCCTGAATTTAGTACAACTTTGTTCTAAGCAAATGAATACTTGTGTACTCTGTGCAGGTGTTTACGAAAAAGAAATCATTGGCGGATGAAATGGATACTCTACTACGAGCGAAGCTGAGACAAGCATCACCGGGCCCAAGTTCGTAAGAGATGGACGTGCTTCTTGGATGAACGGGTCGTTTAGTTTGTAGCATTAGACAAGCACAGGGAAATGTTAGCTGCTTTGTTATGTGTGAAGGCAGAAGGTTGCATAAGACATGATTTGAGTATTTTTTTTTTATATCTTATGTTGCGCAGTGCTGTCAATGCAGGATTCCTGTGTTTGTTGATTCTGAACGGATTTTCATTCTGTTGCTGTCCCTGGAATTTTTGAAGAAATCTCACATGATTATCTATAGTAATGCTGCACACACCGCACCACTACTTCAGCGGTTTTCAATTTGATGCGTGAAGGCACATTTTAGTCATGTCGCTGTACCTAGAAGTTGCTTATCTCCTGTACTTTCTTCGCAAAGGCAACAGCATAACACTCATGGATTTATCATGCAAGATTTTAACTGAAGCGGGATATATGTCAATCTTGAAGGCCTGAGTGCGATCTGCGACCCAAAGAAAGAGCCCTTCATGCATACTCCAGATGATAGGTGACCAGACAGACCATGAGATTTGCTAAAATTCTGGACACAAACGTTAACGTATCCACAATACTACACGCCAATATCAGAGTAGGAATCCCTCGGATACAGTTGACGTCTAACACAGGCTTCCTATGTTTACCTACACTAGAGAAGCTTCTCCCGCCGCAATGTGAAAGGAATCCCCAGCAGGAAACACCGTCTTCTCTAGCTTCCAGAAAATTTCCAGTGACGTGGAGAGCTGAAGGCAAGGGTGCTCTGGTGAGCAAAGAGTTTCTCTGGGCTTCCGAATGAAGAGTCAGGCAAAGCTTATATCCTGGTGATTTTCTCCTGGCTTTCACCTGCAGCCGGAAAGTAGAGTCTGGATCGAACTTCCAGCTGCTGCCCTTTTCTTTGACTGAAATTTCATTATTATCACAGGATCAATTGTATGCACATGACAATCTTAAGGAGTATGCATAAGATACAAGTGGGCACCTTAGCATTGTTGAAGAGGTCATCCGCAATGGCTTCCATTTGTTTCCGCTGCTTCTCCTCCCGCATGAAATTGGTTGTGCCACGCTCGTAGTCAGACTCTCTACAAAAAAGAAAACAAAACTCATCAATCATTTAATTCTAAATAACTGATTAACTTTAAGTTACACTAGAAGTCTTCCTGTTTCTTGCCTGTATGGTTCACGTGCAAATGGAATAAGGTCCTTGAAGCTGTTTCCAGACATTGTTTCCCTCTAAAGTAAAAAGGTTGGCGGAATACAAATAAACAGGCCACCATTCAGTTGTTTGTGCCAAAAAGAGACTAATTGATCAAATTAAATATAGCGTACCTTTCTAAAGCGTTTGAAGTTAACCCCTTCAGTTTCTGTTGGTGTAGAAGGAGCTGACGGAGGAAAGCTTCTGACAACCAGACCCTGACTAAATATAACATCACAAGTCCCATCCCTGCTGGTCTCCATGTTCTCATCCTTCAACACCTTGTTTATGGTGCGAACATTCTCATCCCTACCCTGGAACCTATGTATCACTGTTTTCTCTATGGCCTGGACATCATTCTCCATGGGTTTCGAAACTTCAACTTTTTCCAGGTCTTTTTGATGAACATTAGCCTTGTTTCCTCCAAAACATACAGCATCTTCAGTGGTTGTGTTTGTGATTTCCTCATTGTCATCAGAATCAGGCACAACGTGTTGAGACTTGCTAGCATCAACAGTAGGGGCAGAAGTTGCAGTCTCCATTTCAACATCAGAATCAGCCACAATAGTTTCATCCGTCGAATTTGATGATGTAACAATGACTGATAGAAATAGAATAAAGGGAGCATTTGAATTAATATTATGCAGAAAATAACATAGTGATGAAGACAACGGCACCAAAGACGATAAACAACACTCAATGTAAAGAAAAATGAAAATGTAGGGCCAGCAGTGAATGAATTTGTATTTCTAATACTTCGTATAGTTAATACTTACAAGCAGGTGGTTCAATAACAGAAGCTTCCAAGCGGCCAGATAACACAGCAGCAAATAGTTTAACATCACTGATCTTTGACAAAGGAAATAGTAAGCGTATCTTACTGAATTCCAAAGGATATCTTGCAGGAACTACAAGAATTTGTTGATCAGAATCTCCTGCTCCCGAGTCCTATCATTAATAAAGTTGAGATTGATTGTGGCACCAAATGCAATGCAACTGTCTACAAGAATAACTAAAGCAATAATTTATTGGCATAAACTAGAAGGGAAACATCAGTTTTGCTAAAGGACAGTTAGAGAAAACAGAATAGGCATCACATTTTGTAAAGACAGCATAACGTTTCACCAGCACTTACCTGGCTATTTGCACAATATTCATCAATGTGGATATATTTTGCTCCGGCTAATTCCAATAAAGCATGGAGTTTCTCGCCAAATTTATACTGCAGTTAACTAGCATTAGCCAACAATTAAACGACTAACGAACATCTTTCTTTTGATAAACGGAAGAATATACACCACCTTATCTGACGAGCCCAAGATAAAAGTATAGCCTGCTAGGCAGTTCTGAATGAGATTGACATCCACCATCTTGATCATCGTCCCGTCAAGAGTTAAGTTTGGGGTGTATCTGAGTCAAGTTCCAATAATACTCACTGTCTATGATCATGGAGCAATCACAACTTTATACAAGGCTCTATGCAGACTAGTTTTGAAGGGTTGCCCACAAACTTACTGTGTGCAAGAAGGGATTTCAGTGTGCATGTTCTTTTCAGCTATTGCCTGGAACAGACCGAGAAAAAGCAAAATTCAACATTGGACATGCATATGAATAAGAACGACACATGAATTTGTCTAGGTATTCATTGCCAATTCAGTATCAAGAATCAAAACACAAGATTTTTTCAGGTCAACCTGCATATTTTATGATACGTGAACTTGTGGCAAGCTAAATCACGTAAGTCCACCCACATTGGAAAAAAGTTAACTCACTAATTTAAGAAACAGCATTGGAGAATTTATGAAGTATGGTGACAAAGAAAGGAAGTACCTTAAACCACTCTCCCACCACGATCTGCTTCTTTGCTATAACTGCATCAAGGAGCTCTGGTGTCAACGGACATGATTCATCAACAAGAACATGGGTACATTGATCACTCCACTTACGAGTAGCATAAGCACCTTACAAAAACAATGATGAACATCATTATAGCATGTAAAAGAGAATAACACATTATCATTTATCAGCACTCAGTAATAACAGCCATTAAAAAGAAAATGACCAGCAATGAACTAACAGTATTTCTATACATAATAGAAGCACCAATTACCACTAACCAATAGATGTGATGACTGTCTGCAGTGATGGATCAATTCGTGCTGACTTCTTGCCAGCAAAAAAGACGACTATGGGAACAAATGATAGCCTGTCAGGAAGGAAAATAGAACTAAATAAAACTTCTTCATTAAAAAAAAAACTAAGTACAACTTGTACATTCAACTTTGCACAAACGGATCACAAATGACATATGAGTTACACGAAAAAAGTGGCCGTATTTATCAGCTCTTCTTATGCATGGTGACATGTGCCCGAGATGAATAAGGCATTAACAATTTAGCATATGAAAGTCATATTTTGACTTGTATCACCTGAAGGTCCCATTTCCACTTCCAAAAGTCACAGTATCCCCATCACTTAGCATCACATCTTCGTCTTTATGTAGACGACTGCCCTGGGTTCCATGTACTTTGTTGACAAATGTGCCGTACTTTGAACGGTCAACTACACGAACACAAGAAGGAGTGGCAGGTGCACCAGACCGCATATCCCAGGCAACCATCTTTTCAATCGAAATCTCCGCATGGACTCGGGATATAGATGTGTCCGTCTGAACAATCACATCGCAACCTGTAGCATAGATTGATCTACTATGAGCCTGAATAAAATGAATTCATGTGCTAGGAAAAGCATGAATCAGTGAAACGATAAACCCTAGTGAGATAAATATCCCCGTTCTTTCCTATTGCTGATTCAAATGGTAGCAAATATAAACCGTTCATTAATTCACATTTCAAATTTTAATCGACGGACTCAAGGTATCAGGACAGGTGAACTCCACCATGAAAATAACAACGCAAGTAGCTCACCACCACAATAATACATTTAGCTAAGAAATTCACCACATTAAGTAATAACAGCAACAAACTGAAAGGGGAGTGAGAGGGGAAAGCCCAAGGAGTCACCTTTGCGACCGACCTTGTACGTCCCGGCGGCGGAGATGTAGTGCTTCTGCGTCCCTACAAAATCGAAGGGAGAAAAAAAATGATTACTCAAACACAACCGGACCGGACATCGAACTCATCAGGAACACCGCGGACGGCCCTGGACGATGGAGGGAGGGCGGCGTACCCGGCACGGTGTCGACGGGAGTCAATGCCCAGACCATCTCTGCTTCACCCCTTTTCCGGTGGACACTCTCCTCGTCCTGTTCTCCTCCTTCCCCGGCACTGCCTCCGCGGCCGCACGGCGGGGCGCGACGGGGAGCCTGGCAGTTGGCGTTCGGTGCTTCCGCGGCGGCAGTCGGAAGCCTGGCGGTTGGCGTTCGGTGCTTCCGCGGCGGCAGTCGGAGCAGCAACGGGACGGCCGGAGAGACCAGGGTCTTCGATTCCGTGATTTCAAGGGTGGAAGCCCGTGGGTCAAGCGACCTGATATCGTGGTGATCCTTTTCAGCCCAAGAGGCCCAACTGATTTTGGACTCTGCTGGACTGAATGATTTGCAACCATCAGCATTCCCCGTAATTTTGTGAAAACTTTTTTCTTGGGAAAATGCGAATGATGCCATTGTGTGATTTTGAAATACGAAATTACTTTTGAGAAGCATTCGGGAGACATGAAATGAAACCCACTAGCATATCTCAAAACGTGCAAGTTGTAACGATATAAGTTCAAAAACTAGCAGCTGCTTTGCGAAATTTGGTTCATCATCGTCTCTTGCTGTTTCAATCGAGGTCTATTTACAGGAGTTGTTAAGTCGGCGGAGTAACGTACATTCCAATTGAAATCAGCCGGCGATACGCTTCAAGATTTATGCAATCGAACTAAATTTGTAAACGTACGTGCGGCTGCAAGTCAAATACGTGCCGATAGTGCTAAAGTGAAACCAGCAGACGAACCAAACGATGCCCACTTTCCCATTAGGAAAAGCAAGCAAGAACATGTACAAAGTACAAACAAAAAGAAGCAAAGGCGATTTGATTTTCCTTCCTACTGCCCGCCTTTCCATCTTCCTGTCTCCTCCTTCTCCGCCCCACCACCCCTTTCCTCTCGATCGATCAGTGGGTCCAGGCGGCGAGCAAGCTCCGCTTGACGGCGCGGATCCTCTCGAGGCACCGCTCGGCGCGCTCGATGGCCATGTCCGCCCTGTCCTTGGTCCCTCCCGGCGGCGCCGCCCCCCCCGTCGCCCCCCGCCGCCGCTTCCCGTCTCTCCGCTCGCACGCGCCGCCGGGCTTCCTCTTCCGGGTCGTCGATGACTCTGCAAAGTTACACAACAAGGACCTCGCAAGGTGAGCGACAGGGTGGCCACGAACGCGCGATCGTGCACGGCCGAGCTCAAGAGACGGGACAATGGACGACGCAATGCAGGGTAGGCGGCGCGTGGAAGACGAACCTTGGGTGCAGGAGAGGTGCGCTGGAGCGGGAGCAGACTGCGAGGAGGAAGCGACGGCGGCGCGCGGCAAGAGGAACGCGGCCGCGTCCAAGTCCAAGCAGTGCTCGATGCCGGCGCGCGGTGAGAGGGGAGCGAACGCGGCGGCGTCCAGTTCGGGCTCGGCTACGAGTCGCTGGAGCTCGGCCTTGAGCGGGCCGAAGCGCGGCCCCCTCCGCCACCCACGCCCAGCCGCCCGACGCCGTCGCCATCGCCCGCGCGCGTGTCGAACGAAGTGCAAAGGACACAGCTGCTGCGGCGGCGGCTTTAATGAAGCACGGAGGAGGCCGGGAACGCCACGAATGGGCTGGGCAGACGCGCCCACGAATCGGACTTCGGAGTACTAGTAGCCGTATGATTTGATTTCGACTGATGCGGCGGACGGTTCAGCAGAAGGTGATTGATCTGACCCAACACGAGCCAGTCCAGAGGCCGCCAGAGCGCGGCGCGGCGCGGCACGGCACGCGGCGGGGGTGCGCGCGTGGGCGCGCGCAGGTCGTCTCGGTCGCCGCGCCTCTCCCGCGCGCGCTGGGTGGGTGCGGTGCAGTGCGCGCGCCCGGTTCTCCGCGAACTTTCAAGAGTGTAAAGGCGTCGTACTACTGCTGACGGTGCAGATGAGCGTAGAGTAAACACGTTCAACAGGCTCACATATTGGTCGCAACTTGTGTAGTACTCCACGCGCAGCAACTTGTGTACTACTACGGCGAGTAGTAGACTAGTAGTACTGCCCTGCCCTGCCCAGCAGATTTGCAATTAAGCAGCTTTATAGTATAGTATATTTTCCATCTTGTAGTACATCTATTTTTTCGGCCAATAATCATCGCAGCTCGTAGGTCGCAGCTTCATCGGCAGCCCCTCGCACGCCGCTTCCGCCATTCACGCCCACAGCACAACACGACACGAGTCCAGCAGCGAACGCGAACGGGTGAGTGACGTCGAGATGGGGATGTGAGTGAGTGATGTCGATTTGACGCGGACCGTGCCGAGCGGCGACTCGATTTGACCTGACGTGGCCGGGCTGCGCTGCGCTACGCCTCGGCACGGCACGGTTGCGTGGAAGTTGGAAAGCGCGCGGGTCTTGTCGGGCGCCGCGCCGGCGCAGGGGAGCTCTGCCGTGCCAGTGCACAACCCACTTCGGTCCTCGGTTCCCGCGGCGGTCTGCCTCCTGCTGGATCTTCTCCGTGGCTGCGGCGCCACTGCGTCGTCTGGTTGTGGGCCCGTGTGGTCAAGTGTCACCCGTGCCAAGGCTTGGACGGGCACATCAAATCTGTGCTTCCTGTCGTCCCAAACAACGAATGGTGCCAAAAATGGGGGGGGGAGCTGCTGCTAGTACCTCCAAGCGCGGCGGCACATGCCGGCCCCACGGTTACACGAACGAACACCTTAACAAAACGAAAAAGAAAACTGCTTCCAGGCTCCAGCAGCAGTCGCCGTTCACCGAGCAAGACCGCGCAAGACCAACATATTTAGATACCTTGATTAGAGATTAGACTATTTTTAAGGACTAAAGTTCTAAATAAAGAGAACTAAAAGAGACTAAAACTAGTCAAGCTAGTTTTAGTAAAATAAAAAATAAAAAAATTTAATCTCTAGTCATCCTACTAGTTTTAGTCAAAATATCCAAACATTACCACAAGCACAAACCGCCGTGCCGCCTGTTTCGGAGCGGAGAAAAGCAGCCATTGTCAGGGCTGACCGGCTGACGGCACACGGGAAGACGGGACTTTGACCGACCGGCCTCGCACGGCTAGCTACCTGTTGATTGGGCGCGGCGGCACGGAAAGCACGCTGCGCACGGCCGGCCGGGCGTTGGGAACCGCATGCTTTTCGTGGGGCTCCATTCGAGCCATGCCAATGCTGGCTAGCGCGGTGTGTTTGTGGCATTCCTCACCAACGAGCCGAAAGGTAAAGAGAATTCTTGTTCACGTTACGATACAGAAAGGTACAAAGCTGCTTTAAAATCGAACCGAAACTCCACTAACGGCGAACAATTTTTATTTTGAAGCTTCAAACTTCAAATGAAACAGGGCAGCATAAATCTCATTTTGGTGACATCAGGTTCCAAAGCTTTAGAAGGCCAACTGCGTATTGAGGCATAGTACGATCAGAAAGAGAACAGTTTCGTGACAGGAAAACATTACCATCACGAAAATACATCTAGCCCAGGCGTACATGAACATTGTATTCAGGAAAATACCATAGCAGTGATTCATATCATACAAGTTTAACACCCAGGGAAACCGTATCTTAAACGCAACAAGCACAAACAAAACATCCCTGAATGCCTCAGGTTCATGCTCTGCCTTCAAAACGATCTATTGCACACTATTAGAAGCCAACTGCCATGAAGAGTCAAGCGAGCTCATTAACTGAAAGCAACCTAGCCATATCCATGCATGTATTTCTTCACCTCATGTCACTTCTGGAACGATATGGAGTATGAGCCTGTGTTTGGATCTTTAACAGCTTTGAAATTGTCAACGCTCATTCCGAAGCGCCCCAGCACAGAGTTCCCCATTTCTTTTAGCTTTCCTGTAACAGATAAAATGGCCCATTAACAGCAGTAGGGAACAGGGGGCACCGAGAGAACCAGAAAGATCACTAGTGTATGCAGAACAGCACATGAGATAATATAAAACGGATCATCCTGATTACTAAGTGGATATCTATGTAATTCATTTTGTTCAGCAGATGTTGCATGGGCCATGTAAACTTTCAGTAAGTTCCGAGGCACTTCCAAAGTTCCAACACCTAAACTAGTAAAAATCACACAAAAACAGCTTTTACACAGATTCTACAGCTTGGTACAATGAGATCATGATCCCAATAATGCAACTCAAGATACTTTGAAAAAGTGCAGAATATTACCAATCATTTCTTCCTTCATCTTTTCCCTTTTCTCAGCTGCCAGGGGCTCAAGGCGGAACAGGGATCTCTTGGCTTGTTGATTTGAAGGGTCAAGCTCAAGAATTTTTTCCACATCTGTGAATATCAATAATTAGACGCCAGAAGCAGTGAACTTCAGAAATGGCGCACATTAATGTGAAATGCAATAATGTGAAACTGGCAGATCTAAAGAAAACATTATGTAGAAGGGAAATCTAACCAGCAATAGCTTCATCATAATGTTCGAGCTTTTCATGTGCTTCTGCCCTCCGGAGCCAGGCTTTCAAGTATGATGGATTCAGCTCAAGTGCTTTTGTGCATTCTTTAATCGTGTCATCATATTTCCCCTAAACATATAGAGTAAGCATTGAGTTTTCTTCTAATGAGGCAGAGAATTAGTTCAAAAGATGAACAAGGCCAAGCAAATGAATAATTACAAGATCACAAGGTCAAGAGTACAAACCATATCGACTCGAGACTAGTAAAGCACAACATTTATGTAAAATTATAAGCAGTGATCAAAGATTTCAACCACCAAACACCGGATATACCTCGCTAGTCTTGAAAGTTCAGCAGGAAAATTCTGAACAGGAATCGATAGCAGGTTTATACAAGAAGTAAATACTGGCCCATTGTAGGTCAAGAAGAGTAAGGTAGAGCTAAGGACTTTGACTAACTGTAAGACTATAGGGGAGCACCATCATCATGTAACACACTAGATACACAACTACAAATGACAACAAAGTGCAATCATGTCAATCAGATATGACAGCCTAGAGTTGTCCAGTCAGAAAA
Organism: Eragrostis tef; assembly: GCA_000970635.1. Lineage (NCBI taxonomy): Eukaryota > Viridiplantae > Streptophyta > Magnoliopsida > Poales > Poaceae > Eragrostis > Eragrostis tef. Next base: position 8,589 of record LAPY01003307.1, on the reverse strand, counting down.
GGGCTTACCAATTTCAAGAAGCAAACAGCACGATTTGAATGGCATGCAGAGCATATATCTTCAGCAGATTCCAGCTCAGCAGCAATTTGCAATGCCATCTCATATTGTGCCAATGCTTCATCGTATTGTCCAGCAGCAAAAAGCTTGTTTCCCTCTGCTTTTGCATTGTTGGCTTGACTTCTAGCTTTCTACAGCAAGAAAATAAATCATTTTCCAGAGGACAACAAATCCTAATAGCAGAATGTTAGAGAATATTCAGATCCCGGACTGATGCAAGTAACTTAAACCATATAATGTGATCCAAGTGACAGCTTTCAAAAAGTTGCAACATTTCAACATTATAACGAATCCAATTGTCATCTACTACATACTGGCCGTTTCTGCTAGCCCAAAACTGTATCAAATCTCCCCAGTTTGTTGTTGAGCCTATTCCGCCAAGTTCTGCTGCCAAACCTTTCATTTCTGACAGATAAGACCAGGATTTTATCATCTTGCAAAAGAAAACTAAATATATTTTGCAGCAAGGCAAGTAAAATTTCAAGAACAGATTCTATCAACAGTCAACCATGGCAGCTTCGCATATATCTCTCTCACATGAATTATTTTCTAACATCAGCTGATAGTTAGACTTTACTATGTCTTCCAGTCGCTTAGCAGTATTTTGCAACAAAGAACATAGACAACTGATCGTTCACTTACTACAACTGTGGCACAACCAAATCATAAAATCAAACCTATGAACTACTTGTGTTATGAAAATTAATCATCACCACATCTTTAACTATTGTAACATCATAAATGAGTGAATACAGTGTAGCAATTCATACTTCTATGCAAGGACATCCCAAGGGCCTTACAAATGGAAGAACAACAGTGGAAGACATGGAGTTCATAGTTTGTCAGAACGAAGCACTAGGCATAGTACAATCCTCTACTTGACAGTTGATTACAGAAAGGGAAAAGTGACGGGTTCATGACTACCACAACTAAATCCACTCAAACCAATCAGGCTAGCAGTGGACTAATCCACTAGTCTTTTGTGCAAACTTTTTGCATTTCTGACAGAAAACAAGTTCAATCGTAAATATAATTTTAACATACTCTACCTAATTGCTTCCATAGCAGCTTTATATATCTCACATCCACATGTTTTCTGTCACTGGCAGGTAGTTAGGCTTTATTGGATTCATTTTTGTGTGCACTTAGCTAGTTAGCTATTTATAATCAAACCAAGACACCCGATCATTCACCTCGTATTAATATGCTACACCCAAATCACAAAACAAACATAAGGATAAACTATTGTAACATCATGTCTGAGTGCAGGCAGTACAGCAGGCAGTAAGCCTTTTTGCATCCAGTTTCTAGTCGAACTCGCAGTTACTCACAACCAAACCGAGAAAACTGATCAATCACCTCGTATAACCCTGATACAACTAAATCATAAAACACCTATGGACCACCTGCATCGTGAAAATTGAACATGGCAGCAGCTTCAGCTATCGTAAACATCATAAGTGAATGAAGGCAGCACAGCAAGGGAGAATTCCTACTCAAGCAGTCACAAGGGCTAAACAAATTTAAGAACACGACAACAATCGGTTGAAGCTACATGTTCATAGCTTGTCGACCCCTTACTACACTACTAAAAATGACACAATTGTCCAGTTGCTCACAATAAACAGGGGATATTGAGGGGGTTCATCACTACCAACAACTATAAATCTACTCCAACCAACCAGGCTAACAGTCGATTAATCCGCTTCTCCAACTCAACGCACAAACCAATCAACCTATTCAACTGAAATGGCCTAATTCCAGCACCTCGCAACTGAACCCCAGGTTTCGGCACCGCAATGGACAACTGACACTCGGAGTGAGGATAAGTGTGTGTGGTGCTCGGGACACTACCTCCCGCAGCTGCTCGTCGGTGAGGGCGTCCTCGAAGGCCTCCTCCTCGTCCTCCCCCCTCGGCGCCTCTCCGTTGGAAGTGGCGGCTACCTGATCCTCGGGCGCCGCCTCCCGGCCGCCCGCGGCGGCCGCCTGCTCCTCGAGAATCGATGCCGAGGGGCGTGCCACTTCCCCGCCAGAAACAGTTGCCGCCTTCTCCGCGGGCGCTGGGGACGCGGAGCTAGTCACCTCCTCCGGCTCCGGCTCCAGCTCGATCACCACCATCTCTCGGACCTCGACGGGAGTCGTGGAGTCTTCACGAAGAAGTGCGTCATGAGGAAAGGACGGATCGATTGGTGGTGGACCTGGGGGTCGCGTCACCGTCCGAAGCTTGTTGGGATCGTACGACGGGGAAGCGGGGAGCCGAAGATACAGAAAGGGGTATGGCATGTTTGGATTGTGCCCTCGCCTGCCCAGCATCGCTCAGGCAGCAATCGTGGTCTCACAGGCCTAATAAAAGCAATTCCAACAGTCTCTTAATAACTTGTCTCTTAATATTCTCTATTGAGAGTCTCTCAATAGCATTTTCAGGATATTAGGAGGTGCAGCTCTAACAGTCTCTCAATAACTCCTTCTCAATAACCCTGACAAGTAGGGTCTTTTTTCTTCTTTCTCTCCGTCCTCCCGCTTACGCATGGGGCCCACCTTATCCTTTTTATCTCCCACGCGCTCAGCTCGCCTTGTCCGCTCTGTGCTCGCCGTGACGTCATCGGCGGCATCAACATCGTCCATGTCCGGGTCACCGTAACGCCATCCGCCATGGCCGTCGGGACGCCGAGGTTCTTCTGCTTGACGCGGGAAGCCAACCTATGCTGGGGTGCGAGGCGGAGCTCGACGGCGGGAAACGAAGGCGCGACGCCAGATCTGGCGGTGATGAGTTGGGCCGCGATGCGGCGGTGGGAGGAAGATGGTTGTGCCGCGCCCGCTGCTCGAATTGACGCCGGCGTCCATGGCCAGAGAGGGGTCACGGCAAGATCTAGGCGAGGGAGGCGCCATGGCGAGCTGAGGCGTTGTCCTCGAGGCGGCATGGCCATCTCCGGCACGCGTGACGACGGGGGCGAGGTGGAGGGGGGCTCCGACGAGGCGGGCGGCGTCAGCGCTCGCGCGGGAAGAGAGCGAAGCGAGCGGGAAAGAGAAAGAAACTGTGCACGCGCGAGCTGTGGGGCCCACTAGTAGTTGGTATTGGGAGGGGGAGGAGAGCCTCCCACTATATAAGGAGGAAGGGGCTGATTTGGGGAAGGTGAGAATAAATGAGAACTTATTAGGAGACTGCTAGAGCTGGTTTTGTCTCCCCAAACTCTTAATATAACAGTTTTTTGCTATTGAAAGGAGGATTGGGAGACTGCTCGAGTTGCTCTAAGTAGACGGTACAAGACAAGTCTCACAAGAAAATATTTTTAATCTTCTACTAGGTCCACAATCCACTCATGTGTCCAATTTTTCTCTCTCACATCTACATCTCATAGGACCCACAAGCAGCAAGTCGATCGTCGCCAACTGAAGCAACAAACCTGCTTCTCTCTCCTCCTTTTCTTGCTATCTGTCAGAAAAAGTGCTCACGAACTGGTCGGTTCGACCCTTGTTATGCCTGCTCTCAGGCGTTCAGAATCGGACGCAAGGACCATGCCGCATGTTTGTTGCACCAAACTAGCCCGTAGTGTCGACACCAAGCACGCAAAGTTTAGCCCGGTCCAAGAATGACACGGCACAAATTTATTAGGCTCAAGCTAGCACGGCATGAGAATTGGCGGTACGGCATGACACAATTATAAAGTAGCCCCATAAGCACGGTGCAAACACGGTTAGGGGCCTATTTAATGTTATAGTCAAAGTAGTATTTGTTAATTTTACCCGAGCCTGAAATGGCACGGTCTATTTAATTTCGGATCGACACGTCACATAATTTTTTTGAGTCAGGCCGTGTCAGCTCACGTGCTCAGTCTAATGCTCATGGCACGACACACGATTAGTTTCACGTGTTGTGCTGGCCTGTTATGCAGGAAAAGCCCATGTAGCGTGTTAGCCTAAAATTATAAAAACTTTTTATTCCATAAAAATTCATCTGAACTTTTCACAAGATTTACCAAAATCATAACATATTCAATGATGCCACACCATCACTAGGAAGGGGAAGGAACACGACGACGAGCCCTCACTGTTCGATTTTTTCGGCCCATTACGGAGATATCGAATACTTCTAGCTAACTAGCCCTGAACCAAGGGCTGTCAATCTAAGAGTCTCTCACCATCCAGTCATTCTCGTTTTCTAGCTGACATACAACATTTTCTTCTTGCTGACAACTAGCCCCCCTCTAATAAAGTCGTCAAGGACGCAAAGGTGCACTCCAAGTGACTCACACCAAACCAATGATCGTCGATGAGAAACCACGGTTGCTCGAGTAGCTCAAGCATGTCGCGTAAAACGATATCATCTCAAGATTGCCTTCTTACACACCAATGATACCATCTTCTATGATTAGGTTCCTCTTAGCCGCCGTGTGTATCGTATCGTGTCGTTCTCAAGGCGCATCAGGTTAGCCAAGTGTAGTGTTAATAATGTATCTATTAAACATTTTATCAACTTATTTTTTACGTTTATTTAGACTATATGTTTGTTGCATTCATACATGTTGTTGTTATGGACCAAGAATACAAGAAGGTAAAGTTTTATAGACTTTAAAATAATGGTTGACAATGCCATTATGTTACATATCATCATTTTCATTAAAATTATAAAAGACATTTAAACATATAACAGCGGTCGTTCTCTATGCAAGTGTGCTTGCTATTTTCTTGTCTTTAAATTTTTCATGTCATATGAAACCAAGTTAGACAATATATTCTTATAGAAAACATGAAGGATTTTGTTGTCATTAATAAATTAGTACGAAGGACCCGTCTAATAATTAATGTCAACACCTTTTGCTGAAACATTCAATTTATCCAACAAACAAGGTGATAACTCTCTCCATGGAGGAGCTGAAGTCTAAATATGGTGGACAAAAGAGGGAAAGTTTAGGTTAAGAGGCGATGAGAAAGACATTTGAGTTTCAATTATTGATGTCATTTCCTACCCTGAACGAGCCTTTTATTCATAAGGAGGTGAAAAATGTTAATCTTGATCTCTAGATATTTTCTCGAGTAAATTTCACAAACTTACAATTATTTGTGCTCGTATACCACATAACTACAACCATTTCATCCATAGTAACCCAAACCTATAACTTTATAGTTTGGTCTCACTTTCATTCACACAAGTGCCACATAGTTCGCATGTTCTAGAAAAAAGTGCCACATAGCTCGGTCCCACTCGTTATGTGCCACAAAAGTTGTAGTATCTTGTTATCAGAGGTCAAAATAGTTGCAGTTTTGTGAAATATATGACAAAAGTTGTAGTTTTTTTTGGAATTAACAAAAGTTGCAGTTTTGTAGTATGAAAATGCAAATAGCTATAGTTTTCTAAAATTTACTTTATTTTTGTAGTTATTACATGAGAGAGGGGTAAAATGCTAATTTACCTATAAGAAAACTTATCATATCGTTAAGTATTTTCAGTTATTACTTAAGAGAAGTAGTAAATTGTAGGCTAAATGGATAACGTGGACCATCTAAGATGCAGATGTTGGGGTTGTTTGCTTCCCCGCCACCAGACGCCACGCACCAGATTTTCGATGAACATAACAAAGATTAGGAAGTGCTTGGCTGGTGAGAAAGATTCGCATGCCACAACCTTTTGCAGTAGAAAAGGCATGCGTCTAAACAGCTCCATTGTCTTCACTGCACGTCGAGTGCATTAAGAGCAACCACAATGTGATGGTAAAATGGTCAATAGCGAATAAAATAATTATTATTGACTTAATGAAACATGGTACAACTAGTCAATAAAAAGTTAGTAGCAAAAGCTATCCATATATTTATGGATTGGCTATAGTGAATAAAACAATATTATATCACCCTAACCTCTTTCTTGTTGTTATGGACTGGTTTTGCCTTATACATTGTGAACCTATGTATAACTATAGACTAGCTGTTATGAGATCCATTCATATAGACTGGTTTTGAATACAACATTGTGGTTGTCTTTAATGGTGTGCATGCATTGCGATAGTAACAGTTAGTGCCTTTTCACCATTACATGCACATCATGGGGGTGTTCGTCTTTTTTGCCAGATTTTAGCCATTTAGAATATTATTATTTAAGAGTACTAAATTAAATTCTAATTACAAAACTAATTGCAGAACCATGTGCGAATTTGCGAGATGAATATAACGAGGGTAATTAAGCTGTAATTAAAAGATGATTACTGTAGCACAACTATAATAAAACATAGCTTAATTAGACTCGTTAGATTCATCTTGAAAATTAGCCCCCATTTGTAAAAAGATTTTATAATTAGACTTTATTTAATACTTTTTTCTATCAAGGGATTTAACCCCTGTAGATTCCTTACTGAAATCCACCAAAATAACATTGTATTGTTAAAAGGTTTTAGAACATCTTGGTAATGTACTACATCCCTAGATACATATGACTTGTGTGGAACCCATCCAGATCAACCAAACTATTCCAGAAAAGACTACTAACAACGAGAAAAAGAAATAACCATAAGAAGAAGCTCTCCATCTATAACCTCTAACAGCAACATTTCATCATTAACCAGCATACAACGTTATCTTTTATTCTGGAGCTCCATTCCTTTGAGAGCCCAAAACATCAAGTTGTGACTTTGGCTGAACTTGTTCCAGCAGCTTGCTGTTGAACCTCTCGAGCTCTTTTCTGCATATGCTTGACTCTTTTCTTGATAGCTTCCTTTCCCTCCTCCGTGTTTTGTACACATACCTAATACAATAGAAAAGAACACATTTTATAGAAGATAATTACAGGATCATTGAGTTTGAACGAATCAAACACAATGATGCTTCTAATAGTCCATATAGACCAACAAAGTGTTGCAAGCCCAATACATTGCCACGGTTCACTTCCTGGCAAGTTACTATGTACCTAACTAATAAATTATATCAAAGTTCTTAGCTTGATAGAGTATGTATACAGCCCATGTATACATACTCGTCGTTCAACAGTTTTCCCGTCGCCACGTCGCCATCTCGAAGCTTCGTGACAAACGCACTGTCTTCTTGCTTGGAACGGGAACGCCGTTTTTCCCAGAGTAGTCGTCGTTGCCCAGACCCGTGCGACCGTCCCCCTGCACCGAGCGCACGCAGGCCGAGCCGCTCAGCTTTCCGGTGTGTGCGTTGCGGCCAGGACGCAACCGCCCTGGTACGGCGCAAGAACCAAAGCCGTGCGCCATTTCTCTCACGCGAAGGTCTCGCGTGCGCAGTGGCGCGATGGGTTGGTCTCCGCTAGTCTTTTGTTGGCGAAAGAAAAAATTGTGGCACTGCTCAGTTTTGATTTTTTTTTTAATTTCGAACGAGCTCAACTCTCCTCTAAATACATAAAAAAAATTCTCCTCTACGTACATGTAGCCCTCGCAACGGCCGTAGCACGGTAGCAGCTCACGCCCATCGCGGTGTCCTCACTCGCACGCCTGACTCCTAGCACCTGACGGTTAGACATTGCCACGTCACGTGTAAACGCGCATTTAGCCGGACCCCCTCCATGATTGGCCTGCTTGCATGCATGGCCAGGCGTACTTGTACGTTTTCGGTGTCAACAACTTTTCTTTTTTGCGGTGACTGCGTCAAAATATTTTGCATACTCACGCGCGAACATGAAAATGGATTCATGCAATAAATTGTAAAAGCAGCTCTTTCATCATGTAGAGTTCTGATCTCAAAAACTAAAGTGCCGACCAATCAAAATAGAAAAAACAGAATACAAAACAACATAGAAGAAACATCATAAAAGATGCGATCACATGGCTTGATCAAGCTTTCTTGGAGCAGAACTGGGAGAATTCATCAAACTCAGGTATGGATTCGAATGAGAGTCACTGGTTGTTTCCCGACAGGTAGAGTGCGGATCGATATGCGTGTCCTAGGCTCCTAGCGCGTATCGTATACATGGAGGAACTTTGCAACGCGGGCTTAGAGCAACTCCAACAGTCTTTCAATAATCTATCTCCCAATATCTCTTATTGGAAGGCTCCCAATAAGATTTTCAAGATATTGGGAGGTGCAGCTCCGGCAGTCTCCTAATAACTCTCTCCCAATATCTCCTCTTCTTTTCTTCTCTTCTCTCCTCTCACATGAATCATTCAAACAATACTTGATGACATGCAAATGTTTCAAATAGCTTGTCATGGCCAGCTTGCCGCTTGCGACGAACTATGCCCCGTCCAATCACTGAACCACCACGCTTGCGCCTCTTCTTCCTTCCAATGTCAATAAGCATCGCGGCAACCATGTCCAAATCGGCCATGTCCTCGTCATCGTCTGAAGACGAATCATCACAGAATCCACTCTCCAATAACGAGTTCATCTGCAACAAATGTGCTGCTCATCAACCAACTCGATAGCAACAAAGGAGAAATTTTGAACTCTACAGGCAGCAACACAAACCTCCACTGGACGAGGGGAGCCGAGGACGCCGCGGCGACGGGCTCACGGAGGTGGAGCTCGACGATAGGCTCGCGGCGACGACAGACGCCGAGGAAGCCGCGGTGAAGGGCACCGACGACG
>LAPY01003306.1:42823-56546 GCA_000970635.1 Eragrostis tef | reverse complement strand
CGGGTCCCGTAGGCTGCCGGATGCTGGCGGCCGGCGCGCAGGTGGGGTGCGTGCTGGGGAAGGGCGGAAAGACGGTAGAGCGCATGAGGCAGGAGAGCGGCGCCCAGATCAGGGTGTTCCGAAACAGGGAGCAGCTGCCCCCCTGCGCCGCGCCGGGGGATGAACTTATCCATGTACGCCTCTCTAGGTCCTCTTTGATTTAACACTACTGCTTCCATGTAGATTTGGGTGGGAAACTTCGCTAGATTTTGTTACCCTCCTGGCGTGGTGAGCTAGAAATATGGAATGGCACGACTAGTTAGTGCTTGTGGTATTGCTTGATTGCTTCCTTGTGCATCAGTGTGCAGTCTCATGTTTTGCATCGTGATAGGATAGAACTTTAACGGGGCACATTTTGTAAGCTATAAGAATAAGCTTTGGTGATATTCTTTTAAGTTATGGATATGTTAGTTTGAAATGATCTAACCTGGCTAATGTTCCCTATCTATGCTTTCAGTGAATTCAGTAGTTTGGCATCTACAGTGAGATTTTTCATCTGACTAGTTCAAAATTATAAGACAGTATGTGTTTGTATTGATAAGGAATTGTTAGAAATAACATTTGAAGGCTGTATATTTTTGTGGCAGAGATGTCAAGTTCATTATGATTCCTCTGACTATGGAACTTTTGGTAACCACAATATTGCAATGATACTTTGGGGGTGTATGGAAGACAAGGATTTGTCCTTAGACTTGTACATTCTTAGCCTCCTAGGGATTTGGATCCAAATCCCTCCATCCAGATCCAAATCCCTCCATCCAGATCCAAATCCCTCCATCCAAATAGTCCCTTACGTGGGTCACGTGTTATGCTTCCTGCTGATGGGATTTATTGTTTGGCATTGCTTGAAAATTATCATTGTATGGTCCTGTTTTAATCTTTCAACTGGATTGTTAAACTTGGAATTATGGCTGTTCTGACATGAATTTGTTTCCTTTTTGTTAGATAAGTGGGAAGTTACCTGCAGTAAGGAAAGCGCTCTTGTCAGTTTCAACCTGCCTCCAAGACAACCCTAGACCAGATACAAGCAATATGCCGCCCGGGAGATCATTTGGGCCCCCAGGTGGTGGTTGTCCCCCTGGCATTGATCCTTATTCTCAAAGAAGCTATTTACCACCACATATGCCTGATTACCACACAAGGCCGCCTAGATTCTTTTTCGAACAAGAGATAGGGTTCAGGATGATAATTATCAATGAAATGGTGGGCAGCATAATTGGAAAAGGTGGTTCCACCATCCGTGCATTACAAAGTGAAACGGGTGCTTCTATAAAGATTTTAGAGCCTATTGCTGATTCAGATGAGCGTATTGTTGCAATATCTGCACGTGAGGTGTGTATATGAACCTGAAAAGAAATTTGCTCCTGTTTTTCTTTCATGTGACATAAAAGATTTGGTATCCTTGCGGGGAACATGATATTTATTCTTTTATATTATGCAAATACTTTTATTTGTGAGCACTGGTATGCAATGTCAATTTGTAGGTAGTTGATTGCTGCGTCTATGTTCATCAACTTATTGGTAGTTTGTCCTTAGAATTGTATTTTCTCTATCTGGAATATTGTTTGACGGATATGTATCTCTTGGTGCAGAATTCTGACATGATGCATTCTCCAGCTCAGGATGCAGTGCTTCGGGTGCATTCGAGAATCTCAGAGGCATCTATGGATAAAAGTTCTGCTGCACCAGCAAGGCTTCTTGTTCCAGCACAGCATATTGGTTGCCTGCTGGGCAAAGGGGGTTCCATTATTACAGAGATGAGAAAGATAACTGGAGCTAGCATCCGAATATTTGCAAATGAACAGATTCCAAGGTGTGCGCAGCGAAATGATGAGATGGTTCAGGTATATCTCAGTCATAATATTCATACACCCTGTTTTGCTATCATTTATGTTTTGATGTTTTAGTAGTACTTTATCCTCTGTGTATGCTATGCTGCAATGTTCCTAATATGTGTGGTAGCCACTCGGTGCATCTGGTGAGGTAGTGATCTTTGCTTTGATCCTATCCGTGTAGTAAAATGGTCAAGTTGGATATTTAAGAAAAGGTTTGATGTACAATAACAAAAATCAGCTCTGATCTGATTCGATCCTTATTTTATGGATAGTCGATTCTGGTCTATTTTCTTCCAGGTCACTGATGTCTTAGACTTAAGGTGAACATCGGATACTAGTAATGTTTTTCACAGCTAAAAATTCAAGGTGTTCTGACTTCAGAATGAAAATTTGTAGTATAACTCAGAAAAACGGCATGTGCCTGGCTTTAAGTTCGATTTGAAAGAACATTCCCCAAGTCAGATATCCAGAACTTTATCATGGAAAATAATAAACAGGGCTAAAGTGAACTGCATAATATCTTTATTTCATGAACTAAAATAATATGATTTTTGTTGCTTTGTTTGATATTTATAATCCCTTCATAATAATTTCCAACATGTTATGTGCTGCAAGTGACCCTTCATTGACATAGCTAAATAGTGTTATTTGAATCAATGAGTTAGGTTACTTGAGCTTTTAAATATAACTGTACTTGATTATTCATAGTTGTGGTTGATCACTTTCACTTACTAAGCAAGTGAATACATATTTTTGAGTGCTTTTCTCAGGTCACTGGGAGCTTCCAATCTATTCAGGATGCATTGATTCATATCACTGGAAGGATTAGGGATATCATGATGCCCAAACCACACCCTAGTGGAGTCATGCCTCCATATCCTCCTCTTGGAAACATCCCCCCTCACCCATCAAGACAAGAACCACCTCCGCCACATTCCAGTGGTGGTGTGCCTCCATATCCTATGCATTCCTTCAGAGCTGATGCTCCTATAGGTCCCTTTGAAACTGGCGATCACCGGCCACCTCCACCACATTCAATGGAATATATGAGTGCTGATAGGATGCCATACTCATATGGTTGTGATCATGGAGGTCCTCGGCCTTTTCTAGAACAGCCATCACCAAGAACCTGGGCTTCTGAAGTAAGCTGCAAATATTTAATTATTTATTATAAAGGGGCAATTACAGAGTTGTTTTAGAAATTGAGCTTAATTTCATATTTTTGGGTGCATAGTGTTCACGAATTAACTCCTTTATCTTTTGCAGGCACCAAAAATAAACAGTGAAGCGCCAAGAAATATGCCTGATGCAGTACCAGATTTCAGAAAGGGACCTGTGGCAAGGTAGGCTGAAAACCAAGTGTTCGAGTGTCTCCTTAAACCCAACAAATAAAGATGGGTGCAAATTCTTTGTACTTTGGTGATATTGTCTAATTTATTCCCTTCAGCAGTGAAAACCAGGTGGTTGCACCAACAAGTACAAGCACTGAAGTTGTAATTCCTTCTAAGTATATAAGCTTTGTTTGTGGAAGCAATGGTAGCGATCTTGAAGAGATAAAAAAGGTACATACTGTTTTCTTATATTTTCTCACATTGCAGTTAAAGATGGCCGTTTCTTGTTGGACGTGTCATTGTTCTTGGCTTACTATCAGAGCGAAAGCTCTTCTCACCATGTCGGTTCATCTTTTTGCCAGAATGTAATCTGTGCACACCACTTGTTTATATTTCTCTGTATAGGGTTGTACTATTTCAACTGTCCATGCTCTTGTAAACTCGTTTAAAATAATCCTCTTGTAATATTGATTCTTTTTGTTCTGTAGCCCCAGATAAATCTAGCAATATCTTGCTTTTTTTTAGTATTGTAGTTTATCTTCAAATATTCACAGTGCTAACGCGGTTGATAATGTTTTCCTTTCAGATGTCAGGCGCTTCACTCACTGTTCACGATCCGAAACCGGGCGATGCAAACTCAACAGTGGTTATATGCGGGGATCCTGAACAAACTAAGAAGGCACAGAGTCTGATTCACGCCTTCATCTTTTGTGGCCTGTCTCAACCATGATACATGATTATGCTTCTGGATTTTAGTGAGGAGAAATAGTCTCCTGATAGGATTGGACGTACCATTGGTACCAGGATGGATGTCATGTGGGTACTGCCGATGCATGCATTATACAAACAAAACAAGTGTACATTGTTGAGTCTTGTGTTTTGGAGTGTTACATTAGCAGTACAATGTGCTCTCAATCTGTGATGACCCATTGACCCGTGAATCCGTGATCATTCATTTATCTCGTACGCAATTTCCTGGCAATGCCATCAGAGGATTGTGGTCACACTTACAGCTGCACCTTTGTACTGGCTTGACTTGACTTGCTGAACCCGACCTGAGTCAACCACCTATATCTGCACTACTCCTGAGCTATTGGCAGCGCCATTTTTACCCTTCAAAAAAGACTCATGTCATTGGGCTATAGATGAATGTAGTTGTTCATAGCAGAGAAGCAGTCCGAGCAATTAATGGACGTGTTTCTTTGATGGCCGAATCAATATCTAACCCTGTAATTCAACATCGAGTAAAATATGCTGACGGTCCTTAAACTTGTCTAGGTCTCAAAATTTTGGTCTTTAAGCTTACCAATGTGTGTCATCTAGGTCCAACATTCAAAAATTACCCCCTTTGATGCTGACGTGGCTTCATATATGTATAACGTGCAATTCATTTGGATAGTTGTCTGATATTTTGGCTAGAAGATGATTTGCACGTTATGTTTATATACTTCGTGCCATCTCTGGTCAAGCAGGGTAAACCCAGAGCCATGACCAAGGCCGTGCGGTTTGCTAGCTAGCAATTTATGCAGATTATAAATTCCTTGGAAATACCGATGAGAGCATAGGAATTTGGAATATGCATTTGGGTTCGTCATGCATGAACCACTCACAGATCCTCTGGAATGAGATGTCAAAGCATCAAATCGACTTGGCCAAGTCTCGAGACCTCGTCCCTTCAGATATTTGAGGAAAAGAGGAGCTGCAGATCGGCAGTGACGCTAGACTTGGGCCGAAGAACCCGAAGGTCTTCCCAAGGTAACTTCGAGGCAACTGCAACCTTGACATATTTAGGATCTTGATCATATGCTTTCGGTTGTATCTCAATAATATTCCCAAGCTTTGGACAAGGTTGCCAAAGAACAAGTAGTCATGGACTTTGCGTGATCTGTACCAGTATCTTGTGTGCCGTCAAGCATTGTTGTTGGGTACTGGCTGTGGATTGTAGCCATATATGGATCAGTCTGAAGGTGATAGCTTTTGGAGAAGATATACTGTACTATACTGTATTCTGCTGGCAAAAATGTTTTGTGAAGCTTAGTTCAGTTTGAACTAGATAAGCTATTATAAACGTCACACACTAAGAAACAAAATAGTATTCGAGATATGTATAATTGGCCTATTTTAGAAAACATTTTGGCGCAAATATAATGGTAACCAAGTTCCAACCAATACGGGCAGGCAAGACGTCTCCCATTTCAAAGTTACCCTAGTCTCCCATTTCCAGTAGGACCATCGGAGCCTTCGAGGAAGCTGCCTACGCGCGCAAGTAGCTACGGCTGCGCGATAAATGTGCAGAAAACCCGCGCGCGCACTGAGTGGAAACACACTCACTCACTCACATCACAACAGAACTGGAGGGGGGAGAGGTTCAAGGCCACGGTGACGGTGAGATTTTGTTGAAGCGCGCGTACGCGCGAACCCTGAGGCAAGTAAGGCCATCGAACATTCTAGAAGACCTTCTCCTCGGGCGTTCTGATCGGCCCCGTGCGTGTTGCCAGGTTGCCGTCGCGCAGTGGCTACCGCATCGGTGCTGTCAATCCCTGCGAAGGCGCGTGCCGTACATGGAGTCGGGCTCGGGGGACTCGCCGTCGCCGGAGAACAATGCGCCAGTGGCGGCGGAAGCGGCGGCGGAGGACCATGTGGTGGAAGGAATAGAGGACCGGGCGATGGATGACGCGTTCGATATACCAAGTACCAAGAACGCCTCGCACGATCGGTTGCTGCGGTGGAGGGTACGTACGCACGGCGTTTCTATTGACTGATTCCTCGTTGTTCTGTTTAATTCGAATTTTAAGCTGCTGTTTTGAGTTGGGGGATGAAATTACCGTCAACTGGAGCTTACCAAAAAATCTCCGGTGCATTGCAATCCACACCATGGAACATGTAACGTGCAGTTGTTGGGGGATGCAACCGTATAGAAGCTCTGGGATTTCTCGAATGAGCATATCTTGTCTATTACAGTTGATGATAGAAGAACGGGGGTCCCACCTTCGAGGTCTCATAATCATACTCAAACATGCTACAGTGAAGCTAATGAACAGATTTGGTCACGTTGAATGATTAGTACACACACCATATCTCGGTTCTACATCTCTACTCCAGTATGTATAGCGGCCAAATTCGAGAAAGTTTTATGTAACTTTCCTTACTGTTGTAATATATTTAAGATCTCTTAGTGACAGAAAGTAACCAGATGCGTAGTGATACGTCCTTTGATAGGAGACTACCTATGACTCGTTGATCCTTCCTGTACTAATATTAGATCATGTCAAAATACAAAGCAATACATTGATTTTTTCTCTCGCCTTTTCAGCAAGCAGCACTTGTCCTCAATGCTTCTCGTCGTTTTAGATATACCCTTGACCTGCAAAGGGAAGAAGAGAACGAGAACTTAAGAAGAACGATACGAGCTCATGCTCAAGTGATACGAGTAAGATACTAATATGCCATTTGAGAATAATTTTCCTTTTATTTTGGGAAGACCAAATGGACAATTTTTCCTCGGGTATGTGGGTTGTTCATTATAAATCTGAATTTCTCAGGCAGTATTTCTGTTCAAGGATGCTGGTCAGAAGGAGCTAGGAGGTACTACTTCCAACACTCAATATCTAATTTTAATGGATTCCTACAAAGTGGTCACGGAACTTGGGAAACTTCCATGTATATAGTAATATAGCTTGCCACTTTATGAATTATAATTGTTAAGTTTGATATTAATTGTTATCATGGCAACTCATTGTTCATTTATTACGATGAATTTTCCATGGCTCATCCATGATCCATCTTAATGACCCTCAGCTTTACTACCCCTTGCACCATATACCATACTACTTTGTCATCTATGCAATATTTTCGTGTCATAGTATTTTCTTTGGCAAAAGTTTAGGTTACATTTCATTATCTCGTTTTACAATTACCATTTTCTCAGTGCCTCTAATTTAAGCAGATTGTTACACTGGAATAAAATTTGGAGAGACGTTATCTCCGAGATTTCCTATTGATGCGGAAAAGCTCACAATGTTGAGCAGAGATCATGATTCCATTATCCTTCAGAATCTTGGAGGGGTAGGTTTGCAAATATACTTTTGTTTTTTTATCTTTCTGCCTATTTATCATTCTGTGATTAAATATCAATTTTCTAACAGAAATGTTTCCATGTAGGTTAGGGGGCTTTCAGATTTACTTAAGAGCAACTTAGACAGAGGAGTTAGTCCAAATGAGGACGAATTGTTAAGAGGAGAGAGATTTTTGGAGCAAATACATATCCATGGAAGAAAAGAAGAAGCATATGGGTACAGAATTTCCTAAGTCGTGTCTTATTTTGAGTCTACTGCAGATTTCATGCTCATTGTCATCTGTTTCTAAATAACAATCATACTTTAGTTTTCTTGAGAGTATGTATTATTTTCTATTGTTCCTATATAGTTCTCTACTCAGATAGATGCTCCTGTATATAAACTATATCTTTTTTGGAACAAGTAAATATGTAGTAAATCTAAGTGTGCATGTGTTATTTGCAAAAGTAGGTCTAATTTGAAAAATTAGAAATTAGTACTCCCTCCAGTTTCAAAACCGTTGTATAGGGTGTAAGGGATGGATGGTACGATGGTGGAAGCATATTCTTTGCTGTTTTTCTTGTGATATTTGTTACAGGTAAGCTGAAGGCTTATAGTTAGCCCTCTCCCTGTTTCCGTGTTTGTGGGGTTCTGATGCACGAACCAGTTCATTCGAACACCTGACCATTCTAGCCAGCACAACCCAAACAGGTTTGTTTTTGAAGTAAAAGGATCCTTCCTGAGTGTAAACTCAGGACCTCCTGCTCTTTTACAATTTTGAGTGCCAGGAGCTAACAATTTCCCAAAGACTCTTAAGGCATTAGGGGAGGGTGGTCAATATGTTCATATGTCAACAATTTGTACATAAGAATGGTCATTTTATTTTGCGGATAATATTATTTGCACATATATTACAGTATTGCAAGTTGTCATTTTCTGATATCTTATTTACATACAACTATATTAGCAACCAGTGATTATCGACAATCTCTTCAGTTTCAACATTTGAACGAGGAGAAACAAAACATACAAGTTGAGGTGAGTACGTACATGTGCAGTCATTTTAGATTTCAGTTCTGGATTTAAACTCTCATTCAATGACTATTTTGTATTAGGTTGTCAGAGGCGGTAAGAGAATAGGAGTGTCAATTTTTGACCTTGTTGTTGGCGATGTTGTTCCCCTAAAAATTGGCGACCAAGTAATATATCAATTTTCACTATGTACATTTGAATCCCTTTTCTCCCTCGTAATAATTTTTGTTATGTGCATTCATCTTTAGGTTCCTGCTGATGGTATATTGATATCTGGTCATTCTCTAGCAATTGATGAATCAAGTATGACTGGTGAATCTAAAATTGCCCCCCAGCCGATATATTAGACGAACTAGTACATTTCTTTCGAGGCAAAACATTTGGGAGTAGTATTCTACCCCCTCCAATATTAAAACGGGAAAATTTTCTAGGTGCCATTGCAAAATTGCATAATCCCAAATATGCCACTGTCAGTGACACAAGTGGGTCCCACCTGTCACTGAGACACTAATGGCACATACGGGATTACAAAACTATTAAAATTGTTGTTGTTTTGAGTTTGTTCTAAGTCAAACTTTTTAAACTTTGACTGTAAATATTTTTTTATATGTTAAGTTTGGAAATCTGAGAATGACATGAGTAGATTTGTATTGAAATATATTTTCATAAAAGTACGCTTCAACTATATTTTATTATTTTTATAGCAAAAAGTAATTAGTCAAAGATATGTTTTGAAGACTGTGTCGATG
The DNA here is from genome assembly GCA_000970635.1 of Eragrostis tef. Classification (NCBI taxonomy): domain Eukaryota; kingdom Viridiplantae; phylum Streptophyta; class Magnoliopsida; order Poales; family Poaceae; genus Eragrostis; species Eragrostis tef. Next base: position 47,505 of record LAPY01003306.1, on the reverse strand, counting down.
TCCAAAACGACAACTTTTGTGACACTGGAGGGATTACAATCACACACAAGAAGATCATGTGTAAAATACGCTTCCGTCACTCTTCATTTGTGTTCAAATTTAATGTTTGCCAATTTTATTTTCAGCGTTTTGTATTTGAAGCTTGTCAGGATTTAACCCTAGTGATTCTAATGGTAGCGGCTGCTATATCATTATCTTTGGGCATGGCAACTGAGGTACTTTGTGACACTCTAATAATCTGTTTTCTTTTTTGTCTTATTAGGTTCTTTGATTTACTTGATGATTAATGTTTTCTTTTGCCATTGTATAGGGTGTAAAGGATGGATGGTACGATGGTGGAAGCATATTCTTTGCTGTTTTTCTTGTGATATTTGTTACAGGTAAGCTGAAGGCTTATAGTTAGCCCTCTCCCTGTTTCCGTGTTTGTGGGGTTCTGATGCACGAACCAGTTCATTCGAACACCTGACCATTCTAGCCAGCACAACCCAAACAGGTTTGTTTTTGAAGTAAAAGGATCCTTCCTGAGTGTAAACTCAGGACCTCCTGCTCTTTTACAATTTTGAGTGCCAGGAGCTAACAATTTCCCAAAGACTCTTAAGGCATTAGGGGAGGGTGGTCAATATGTTCATATGTCAACAATTTGTACATAAGAATGGTCATTTTATTTTGCGGATAATATTATTTGCACATATATTACAGTATTGCAAGTTGTCATTTTCTGATATCTTATTTACATACAACTATATTAGCAACCAGTGATTATCGACAATCTCTTCAGTTTCAACATTTGAACGAGGAGAAACAAAACATACAAGTTGAGGTGAGTACGTACATGTGCAGTCATTTTAGATTTCAGTTCTGGATTTAAACTCTCATTCAATGACTATTTTGTATTAGGTTGTCAGAGGCGGTAAGAGAATAGGAGTGTCAATTTTTGACCTTGTTGTTGGCGATGTTGTTCCCCTAAAAATTGGCGACCAAGTAATATATCAATTTTCACTATGTACATTTGAATCCCTTTTCTCCCTCGTAATAATTTTTGTTATGTGCATTCATCTTTAGGTTCCTGCTGATGGTATATTGATATCTGGTCATTCTCTAGCAATTGATGAATCAAGTATGACTGGTGAATCTAAAATTGTAAGTGTTGACAAAAGGCACCATTTATTGTTTCCTAAAATCCACCTTTCTGAATATTTGATTATTATTTTTTTGAAAAAACGCAAAAGATTTACTAGTCAATGTTATAAATGAAATGGAAATGGGTCAAGAATATTTGATTAATATGTCATGATCAGGTTCATAAGGACCACAAGACACCTTTCTTGATGTCTGGTTGCAAGGTTGCAGATGGTTGTGGTTCTATGTTGGTGAGTATCACTTAGTTGAGCTTTTCAAGTAAATCAGTCAAATGCTGTTTTTTTCCTCATATTTTATAGTTGAACATGCTTTCCAGCACAATACTTGCATTGACCACTAACATAATCTATATGAATTTGCTGTCAAACACAAAGGTGACAGGCGTAGGTACCAATACTGAATGGGGTATGTTGATGGCTAACCTGTCGGAGGATATTGGTGAAGAAACCCCACTTCAGGTTTAGTTGTTTGTCATGTATTTCACATGAAGCAATAAGAATCTGTATTTTCTTGGAAGCAAAACTAAAAATCTGTATTGACTTGTTTCGATTTTGATGGATTGTGTGTCTACCTGCATCAAACTTTGGAGTAGGTACGCTTGAATGGTGTTGCTACCCTAATTGGTATTGTTGGTTTGTCAGTTGCTGGTGTCGTCCTTGTTGTACTTTGGATAAGGTATGTTTTTCAGTTTGTTGATATTCTGTATGGTGTAGTTCACGAAGTTACGCAACATTTCTGTGATATGTTCTTCACTGCAGATATTTTACAGGACATACTAAGGATCCAGATGGGACTACACAATTTATGGCTGGAACCACTGGGGTGAAACAGGGACTCATGGGGGCAATCAGAATTTTGACAGTTGCAGTATGTTGTCATAGCTAACTAGTCTTTATACTACTGTATTTTATGAAGAGTATCAGCATGTATAATCCACCTGATTCTTAATTTGTTCTTTCAACAGGTGACCATTGTGGTTGTTGCTGTGCCTGAAGGACTTCCTTTAGCAGTAACATTAACGTATGATACCTTAATGTCTTATTCAAGATCGTTAGAATCTTCAGCTAAATTACATTGGTGTTGATTTTATTTCAGCCTTGCATACTCAATGCGAAAGATGATGCGAGATAAAGCTCTGGTAAGATCTTTAGATAAAATTACAAGGTAAAACGTTTACTGATGCAGTCTATACTTATTTTAGATGATTAATATTTGTTCAGGTGAGACGGCTGTCATCTTGTGAAACAATGGGATCAGCGACAACTATTTGCAGTGACAAGACTGGAACTCTTACCATGAATAGGGTTTGTTGAGTCAATATGCATCCAACATAAAAATGCCTTTTATTGTTCCTCAGCTTCTTGGGCCCAATCTTCTGCATTGCATGGTGCTACATCATGTTTTATATTCAATTAAATTATAGAAAATAGGTCTAGAAAGCATAATGTCATTGGCACCTCAAATTCATATAGTTTGTCTGTACCTTATTTATTTTGTTGATATTCTAGATGACAGTTGTGGAAGCACATTTGGGTGGAACAAAATTGGATCCTCATGACAACATCAGGATGTTGGGTAGCAGTGTGGCATCTCTACTTGTTGAAGGAATTGCACAGAATACAACAGGGACTGTGTTTTTGCCAGAGGTATAGAATCATACTTCCTCCATATAATCTCCTTGTTATTTGTATAATATCGTAGGGATCATATGCTGATATCCTACAGTGAAGTTGTATTGGTTCGAATCTTATATAGTTTTGTTTCTTTAGGATGGAGAAGCTCCTGAAGTTACAGGCTCACCAACTGAAAAGGCAATTCTTTCTTGGGGCCTCAAGGTACTGTTACACATTAATTTTCTCCTATTTCATCCAAGTGCTGTAATTGATTTGGCAGTTTATCTGTGTAGATCGGGATGGATTTCAAGGATGTCAGATCAAAATCTTCGGTCCTTCATGTTGTCCCATTTAGTTCAGAGAAGAAGCGTGGTGGTATTGCAGTGCAGGTGGTACAAATATTCTCATGACTCAAGATTCTTAGGAAATCAACTCACCTTTTTGTTTCTCGATTATTTCTAATGGAACTAGTAAGACACTATGGGCAAATAACTAAGTATCTGGTATAAGAAATATTTAATTTACGCTTTCAGGGCATGATTTGCTTTTTTTAAAAAAAAATTGTTGATGACTTTTATGCTGACAAAAATCTTATCCCAGTGCTTGTTGGATCACTGTCACATTTTCATCATATCCTGGCAGGTGGCAGCATTGTTGTTTCTTGTCTTATTTTTTTTGGCGTCATGTTAAGATGTAAAGATGCCTACAGTGCAAGTTAGATTCAAAATGAGTGTGTTTTATTGTTCTGATAATCTTTCCTAGTCTCGATTTTCTTACCTCGCTTCTCTTTTATTGTTGTATCTGCAGACAGATGACAAGATTCACATCCATTGGAAAGGGGCAGCTGAGCTGATATTAGTATCTTGCAAAAGTTGGCTTTCTGCTGAGGGTTCAGTTCAGGCATTGAGTTCTGGCAAGGTATAACAATGGCTCAAATAACATTTTAGATCAATTCTGCTTGAATAATTTTGATTCAGTTTATAGCAATTTTTACAGTATAGCGAGTTCAAGAAATTGATTGACGATATGGCGATGAGATCACTGCGTTGTGTCGCTTTTGCATATTGCACTTGGGAACACAAAATTTCCCCGATGCAAGACCTTGATAAGTTGAAGTTGCCTGAGGATGATCTGACTCTTGTTGGGGTGGTTGGAATAAAGGTAGTTTATTGGGAGCCTATGTTTATTTGTGCTTCCCCAGTATTTGAATACTTTATTGTCACTTTTTCACTTAAAACTGAATTTAGCAATCTATACCCTTTACCATAATACTGTCTCTTAGAGTTGCTGAGTGGAATCCCCATAACTTTAACAGAGGTGAGAGGCTACAAGTTTGATGATCCTGAAACATGTTTTCTTGATATTTTTGTAATCTCTTTTCACATTTTAAACTACTGCCCTGTTTTACAATTTTTCATTATATATTCTGCAAAGGAATTATTTTCTTTTGTTTATTAGATTGTGCAGGCACGCTTTTATCTATATATGTTGCATACATCACTATGTTCATGTGAGAATTCAGTATTCAATGAGGAGTTTCTTCTACTGTAGGATCCCTGTCGCCCAGGAGTGAAGAATGCAGTGCAATTATGCGGTACTGCTGGCATGAAGGTTTGTTGTCCTCTGCATTGCATTTTCTTCCTGTCATTTTCTTTTATGGAATCTTAATTCAGTGAGCTTATCAGAGTAGTCTACGCTTGTTTCAGTTGTTCTCACAAATGCATTTACTGTAGGTACGCATGGTCACGGGAGATAATGTTCAAACAGCAAAGGCCATAGCTTTGGAGTGTGGAATATTAGATGCAAAAGATGATACTTCAGAACCCATGGTAATCGAGGGAAAAGTGTTCCGCGAGATGTCTGAAACTGCACAAGAAGCAATCGCTGACAAAATTACAGTAAAGTCTCCACCCCAGTGTGTTTCTTTTC
>LAPY01003306.1:26826-41279 GCA_000970635.1 Eragrostis tef | reverse complement strand
TTTTTACAGTATAGCGAGTTCAAGAAATTGATTGACGATATGGCGATGAGATCACTGCGTTGTGTCGCTTTTGCATATTGCACTTGGGAACACAAAATTTCCCCGATGCAAGACCTTGATAAGTTGAAGTTGCCTGAGGATGATCTGACTCTTGTTGGGGTGGTTGGAATAAAGGTAGTTTATTGGGAGCCTATGTTTATTTGTGCTTCCCCAGTATTTGAATACTTTATTGTCACTTTTTCACTTAAAACTGAATTTAGCAATCTATACCCTTTACCATAATACTGTCTCTTAGAGTTGCTGAGTGGAATCCCCATAACTTTAACAGAGGTGAGAGGCTACAAGTTTGATGATCCTGAAACATGTTTTCTTGATATTTTTGTAATCTCTTTTCACATTTTAAACTACTGCCCTGTTTTACAATTTTTCATTATATATTCTGCAAAGGAATTATTTTCTTTTGTTTATTAGATTGTGCAGGCACGCTTTTATCTATATATGTTGCATACATCACTATGTTCATGTGAGAATTCAGTATTCAATGAGGAGTTTCTTCTACTGTAGGATCCCTGTCGCCCAGGAGTGAAGAATGCAGTGCAATTATGCGGTACTGCTGGCATAAAGGTTTGTTGTCCTCTGCATTGCATTTTCTTCCTGTCATTTTCTTTTATGGAATCTTAATTCAGTGAGCTTATCAGAGTAGTCTACGCTTGTTTCAGTTGTTCTCACAAATGCATTTACTGTAGGTACGCATGGTCACGGGAGATAATGTTCAAACAGCAAAGGCCATAGCTTTGGAGTGTGGAATATTAGATGCAAAAGATGATACTTCAGAACCCATGGTAATTGAGGGAAAAGTGTTCCGCGAGATGTCTGAAACTGCACAAGAAGCAATCGCTGACAAAATTACAGTAAAGTCTCCACCCCAGTGTGTTTCTTTTCAAGCTTTCTATGTGCCATAATAAATATGGTGCTCCCAAAGTTATTAGAAATAAAAAGATGTCCATAATTTTTTTTCTCTTATAAGAAATTTGTGGAAAATTTGATAGGGCTACCATAATCTGTGCTATGAAGATCTCAAGTTAGTTATTTGAAAGATTGACCTTCAGCAACAGTTTGTGCTGACAGTTAGCAGCGCTCTAACCATTAATACAATGAGTGATGAATATCAGCCTGTTTAACTTACATACATGCTGTTTGTTCGACATAATAGCAAAGCTCGTCAATTATATGGCATATTGTAACTTCAAAATTTTGGATAAATCCTGACATGCCCCTGAAATTTTGATAAATGCCACACTGTATCATCAAGGTGGGTCTGGACCTACGTCTCAGCTTGACAATGGGTGGCATGTAGAGATAAGACAAAAATTTAGTGTCATTCTATGTATCAGTTATTCAGCAAATTATGTTTCAGGTAATGGGGAGGTCTTCTCCAAATGACAAACTTTTGCTCGTCAAAAGTTTGAAAAGAAAAGGCCATGTTGTAGCTGTTACTGGTGATGGAACCAATGATGCTCCTGCATTGCATGAGGTCAGTTTTTCATTACTTTAGTAGGCTCAAGTGCTCAACCTAGAATAACCTTCTCCTAATCCTGCAATTTTTGCCATACAGGCTGATATAGGTCTTTCAATGGGTATATCAGGGACTGAAGTTGCAAAAGAAAGCTCAGACATTATAATTTTGGATGATGACTTCACATCTGTTGTCAAGGTTTTGTTTCCTAACAAAGGATTATTTTTTTATACTGTCATTTTTTTGTCAATGTGACGGATATTCAAGTCACTCAGTCATATTTCTCTTGTGATATTTTCTGTCAAGGAGTAAAATTCGTTAAAACAGAATAGTGATAATAATTTGTTTGGGTAAAGGCCCATACCCATATATCCCTCTCTGGTTGTACAAATTTCATACTGTAGGTTTTGTCTAGTAAACATTTATTTTCTAACTATATAGAGTTGAACCTTTATGCGTGGATTCTCTTTTTTAGGTCGTTCGTTGGGGACGGTCTGTTTACGCGAATATTCAGAAGTTCATCCAATTCCAGCTTACTGTTAATGTTGCCGCCCTAGTGATAAATGTAGTTGCTGCAGTGTCCTCTGGAGATGTTCCTCTGAATGCTGTTGAGGTCAGGAACTTTTCTTGATTTGTGTAACTAGAATCTAATATCTATATAAATCGAGCTGTATATTATCCATTCTCTTTTTTACTGTTGAGGTTTGACTTTCTTGCATGTGAAACCGTTCCAAAACAGACAACTTCTGTTGATTAAACAAAACTTACAAAATACTGATTTTTCCAGTAAGTTTTTACCCTGAACCTAGCAAAGGATGTTCAAGAGACAGACCTGAATGAAGATAAATAGTATACTTATTAATCTTTTACTTATATAGAAATTGTTTTTTTTGTTTTCACCTACTTAATTTCTCTCCTTTTCAGCTTCTTTGGGTGAATCTTATCATGGACACACTGGGAGCTCTTGCTTTGGCAACTGAACCACCAACGGACAACTTAATGATGAGGCATCCTGTCGGTCAAAGGCACGAGGCTTTATCCAAGATAATTTAAAACAGTTTTTATGTATACTTTATTCTGTTATGTGCTTAGGTGCCTTATATTGTACCATGCCATCATTATGCACTTCTATCATACTTCTGCAGGGAACCTCTTGTTACAAATGTTATGTGGAGAAACCTGTTTATCCAGGTCTCTAGCTGCCTGACTCGCCTGTATTTATTGAAGTATGCAGTTAGAACCCTATTGCATCAGCTTTTTCTGATTTGGTATATGGAATTCATTCCAGGCTCTTTACCAGATAGCAGTTCTTCTTGTCTTCAATTTTGATGGAAAAAGGATCCTGCATTTGCAGGATGAAAGTCGAGAGCACGCTGATAGAATGAAAAACACCTTTATCTTCAATGCATTTGTCTTCTGTCAAGTAAGTTGATTGTTGTTCCTAAAATATCAGTAAATAATAGCTTTATTGAGCCTTTGAGGCATTCTTGTGTATCTTTGCTCGACTTGTTACTAAGAATTTGGATTGCTACTAAGAGTTTAATTCCTGGCAAGTTTATAATGTATCACTGTACATATTCCTGATAATTGTAATATCTTCCACGCCATTTAGGTGCCGGAGAAGTGGTCGTGCTTGATCATGTTGCCCAGCATGACGAACATGGAGAGCGTGAGGAAGCCAGCCAACACCTGCCGCGGGTCCACCGCCATTGCACCGAGTCTGAGCCGAGAGAGGAGGAGAGAAACAGGGGAGTAGTGGGAGTGTAGTAGCAGGGGAGGAAGAGATAGGTGGAGGGAAGTAAGCAAGCGGCCGCCGACAGATTGCGAGCGAGAGTGAGGACTGAGGCAGTCAACACACTCGCAGTCCCAAACCCATGCTACTGTCACGCTCAATCCCCTCACACCCTCGGCACGAGGCGGGATCCGCAAATAAAGGTTACATCCCATAAATTGGCTCTAGTTTGATATTCCATCTTATAAGTCACTTTGTTGCAAAAATCACCTCATCCACCTTATTTTTGTTACAAAAACCACTCTGGTTTTCTTGTACTCTCTCAAATAGGCTCTCTCAAATAGGCTTAAAATTTTACCGTTGACGCTTGAATACATGAGTCGATTAATTTAGCACGAGCTGAGTTTTAAATTTGGTCGTATCTTATATTGTTGTAGACCTATCGCACTAAAATTCACTGCTTAATTTATATTTTAGACGTCTACAACTGTAGCTAAGCGTAGCAAATTCGACTGCTCGACGGTCCCAGCATTAACATACACATGTGTGAGACTCAAACTACGAGCTAAACTGTATTTTCTGGCATTTTTTAGCCTATTTGAAGAGTGTATGAAAATTAGGGTGGTTTTTGCAATAAAAATAAGATAGGGTGAGATGGTTTTTACAATAAACAGACTTATAAGGTAGAATATCAAACTAGAGGCAAACGTGGAATTTGCAATTAACCAGCAAATAAATGATGTGGCCTGCTGCTCCTTGCAACGCCGCGCGCGAGCACGGATTGTCTGCAGTTACTGCAAGCTTGCAGTGCTCAATGACAGGTGGGTCCAGTGGGGTTTGGGTTCAGCTGTCAGTGACCACTGCACAAGTTGCAGTACTGCGCCTGATCCTCGCCGGCCACGCGCCCCGGTCTGGTCCGGTTGGTGGGTGGGTGCCGCGCGGGCATCCCGGCGTGGATTTGCTCCGCAGTTGCTATTCTGACAGGGGCAAGTTGCTGGCTTGCTGCTCGATCGTCCAGCAGTAGAGGATTGCTGCTCGATCGACCAGCAGTGGAGGAGCGCCGGTGTTTGACAAGTCGCGGTGTCCAGGGAAAATGGGCCACTTGACCGTGTTTGGCTGGGAGATCCGGATTACCGGTGACGTTTGTTTGTATGCTTCACAAAGCTCTTCCAGAGATTTTTGTCGTCTCCAGAGATTTTTGTCGCTGCGAAGCGGCAGCGTGGGTGGCTCGACCAGTCCATTACAGGAGTGTTGAGGTCGTGGCTTTCCCTGGTGTTTGGTTTTTGTCCGCGTCCACCTCCTTACGTCAGCGTAGCCTGCCCAGGAAATGCGAGTGGGGTTGAGGTCAGTGGAGCAGGTGATTATACGAAGTTATACGACCCCAAATCACTAAGATTTGGCAAGAACTGGTACTAAAAAGAAAATAGAAATCCTAATTACACACCGCAGAGGCTCAGATCAGCCAGAACAAGGCCAACTGACAGCCAAATCATGAGCTCACACCCAACCAGCAAAGATTAGTCGAAACAAGTGACTGATTCTCGCGACGAACTTGCTACACACTACACAGCACCAAATCGAGAACCAGCAGCACGCCAGCCACGAGCTACGGCTGATAAGAGGGGGAGTGCGAGATTTTGGCAGGAACAACCTCGGTGCCGGAGAAGTGGTCGTGCTTGATCATGTTGCCCAGCATGACGAACATGGAGAGCGTGAGGAAGCCAGCCAACACCTGCCGCGGGTCCACCGCCATTGCACCGAGTCTGAGCCGAGAGAGGAGGAGAGAAACAGGGGAGTAGTGGGAGTGTAGTAGCAGGGGAGGAAGAGATAGGTGGAGGGAAGTAAGCAAGCGGCCGCCGACAGATTGCGAGCGAGAGTGAGGACTGAGGCAGTCAACACACTCGCAGTCCCAAACCCATGCTACTGTCACGCTCAATCCCCTCACACCCTCGGCACGAGGCGGGATCCGCAAATAAAGGTTACATCCCATAAATTGGCTCTAGTTTGATATTCCATCTTATAAGTCACTTTGTTGCAAAAATCACCTCATCCACCTTATTTTTGTTACAAAAACCACTCTGGTTTTCTTGTACTCTCTCAAATAGGCTCTCTCAAATAGGCTTAAAATTTTACCGTTGACGCTTGAATACATGAGTCGATTAATTTAGCACGAGCTGAGTTTTAAATTTGGTCGTATCTTATATTGTTGTAGACCTATCGCACTAAAATTCACTGCTTAATTTATATTTTAGACGTCTACAACTGTAGCTAAGCGTAGCAAATTCGACTGCTCGACGGTCCCAGCATTAACATACACATGTGTGAGACTCAAACTACGAGCTAAACTGTATTTTCTGGCATTTTTTAGCCTATTTGAAGAGTGTATGAAAATTAGGGTGGTTTTTGCAATAAAAATAAGATAGGGTGAGATGGTTTTTACAATAAACAGACTTATAAGGTAGAATATCAAACTAGAGGCAAACGTGGAATTTGCAATTAACCAGCAAATAAATGATGTGGCCTGCTGCTCCTTGCAACGCCGCGCGCGAGCACGGATTGTCTGCAGTTACTGCAAGCTTGCAGTGCTCAATGACAGGTGGGTCCAGTGGGGTTTGGGTTCAGCTGTCAGTGACCACTGCACAAGTTGCAGTACTGCGCCTGATCCTCGCCGGCCACGCGCCCCGGTCTGGTCCGGTTGGTGGGTGGGTGCCGCGCGGGCATCCCGGCGTGGATTTGCTCCGCAGTTGCTATTCTGACAGGGGCAAGTTGCTGGCTTGCTGCTCGATCGTCCAGCAGTAGAGGATTGCTGCTCGATCGACCAGCAGTGGAGGAGCGCCGGTGTTTGACAAGTCGCGGTGTCCAGGGAAAATGGGCCACTTGACCGTGTTTGGCTGGGAGATCCGGATTACCGGTGACGTTTGTTTGTATGCTTCACAAAGCTCTTCCAGAGATTTTTGTCGTCTCCAGAGATTTTTGTCGCTGCGAAGCGGCAGCGTGGGTGGCTCGACCAGTCCATTACAGGAGTGTTGAGGTCGTGGCTTTCCCTGGTGTTTGGTTTTTGTCCGCGTCCACCTCCTTACGTCAGCGTAGCCTGCCCAGGAAATGCGAGTGGGGTTGAGGTCAGTGGAGCAGGTGAAGAGAAAGAGAGATGACGAGAAGCAAGCGAGCGCCGCACCCGCACGCGAGGGGACGCGAGGGGGCGGACGCGGATCGGCTGAGTTATTGCCGTCTAAGCGCGTGCAGTAAGCCTTATCTCTAGTTCTCTACTACTATAATTCACCAAGTTTGAATTCCGGTTTGCTACAGTACCAGCAAAAGCTGATGTGAGACGTTGATTTAGCCAATCGGATGGCACAGCGCTCACCGTCGTTTCCCACTGCCTCGAACGGGCGCGGTAATGAATCCGCACACAAACTGCCCTTCTCCATACAAACAAGCTAATACAGGTGGCCTTCTACGATAACAAAACCGTACAAATATTTGGCATTCTGCTGCTGGTTGTGGCTCATACTATTATCCTCTTTCCACTGCCCGTCGCCTGCTTGTCTTTTTTGTCAAAGTGAAGGCGACATCTAATGTTTAGCATAACCAGTTGCGCTATTTCAAGTTTATACAAAGCACGCTTTTTTTTATTGATACTACTCAAAGTCGTGACAAGATCTTCTCATTTTGCCTGAAGTATTGAATAAGTGATCCACTCACTTTGAAGGGCAACTGATCGATAAGTGATGTTCAGTTTTTCTTCACGTGCAAAGCACGTGCATATTACTAGTCTACCCAAAATTGAGCTCTGGAGCTCCTGCCGTGCAGAGGAGAGAGTTATGGACTTATGGGTGGGCGTGGCCGTGGCCTCCGGCAAGCTCGTGGGCAAGCGCTTGCTGGTGCAACCTCCAGAGAAAGCACGCGGATGGGCGTCTGGACTCTGGCGTCCTCGGCAGTCGTAGGGCTTCGTTTCTGAAGGCGTCGAGACGCGTGAAGTAGAGACAGGAGCCAGGAGGAGCGTCCGATGCAGCGGACGGTGGATGCAGCCTTACTGCACGCTTACAGTAAAACTATGCACCTTGACGGCTGCGACCGCACATTGTGGCTTTGTGAAAACCGTAAAGAAAACAGTGATTATGGAATCATACTTCAAATACGGTGGTTATTTTTGCATTCGAACTACCTCAAAACTCCTCTCCCGCTAACACATGAATCCTCACACTTTTGATCGAGTCCAAGCGTGGAAATAAACATTGTTTCTGGTCTGCCGTACTATCTCTCTCCAGCAAGTGGCTTTGCTCCCGCTTGCATCTGCTTGTTTATTACATTTTTATTTTAACAGCGGACCCCACAACCGATGCAAAACATTGTGACTTACCGGTGCTGAAACTGTTAAGATTTCGGCCCTCACGGTCGCGTGTTTATATGGATGGAAAAATTAAAGCTCTCAACATGGCATACAAGTCACGATTGTATTGGTTAGGATATCCACGCGTGATTCAGTTTTATATCTTAACTGATCACGTGTCAATCTTGTATAAAGATTACAACTAAACCTTATCAAGATTAGATTGTTTTTAAACTTTTCTAGCTGCCGAAGATTAAGAGGCTTTGTGAACCTATCAGCCAACTAATCACGGCTTGAAATGAACTTGATTTTCAAAAACTTTCTTGCTACGCACTATGTCACAAAATGACAATCAATTTTTATATGCTTTGTTCTAGCATGAAACACATGATCAGCAGAGAGATATGTTGCACCTTTCACACCACAACTTTGCTACCGATGGACAAGAAGTACACAATTCATTTGACAATGACTAAATATACATCACTTCTGCCGTTGCATTTGCAAATGCATTATACTTTATTTTTGTGCTAGAAGATACAAATAGTTATAGTTTTTTTAAATCAAGGAGAACACCAAGAAAATGACCCTGCATGGAATAACGTGCAAGCACGGATTTGCAGGCGGCTGCGATTGACAGGTCGACGCGCCACTCTCTCTCTACGCGCGCCAAACGATGGGAGTAAAAGGTTTCTGCGAGACGCGGGTGCCACTCGTCAAACGTCCGGTAAAACGTGTACTACCTCCGTCCCGCAAAGGCTGACGTTTTAGACCCAAAAATTTTCCCACAAAGCTTGTCGCGCTGCTCCCAGGGCCCACTGTCCACTCTATCGCTGCAGGCCGGCGCAGGTCACGAGAGCCTCCTGCTGCGACCACACACAAATAAAAAAAATGCCAAACAAAAAGAAAGGAAAGAAACACCAGCCTTTCTTTTTGTAGGGACGGACGGCTCGGGCCCTCTGCGAGCAGTATCGAGGTAGGGGTAGGGACGGAATTTTCAGCAGTGTAGGGGTAGCAGTGTAATTTCCAGTCTCTCCAGTCTGGATGGATCAGATCAGGGGCCTCAAAACCTAGCCGCAATCGCTTCTCCCTATCTCTCATCACATCCCGATTCTTTCGGCCCTCTCTCCTACGGCGTGAGTCGTGACGCAAGCGCAAGATGGACAGGAAATCTCTGCAGAAGAGATGGAGAGAGAGAGGTACGGAGAGGGCGCGGCAGCAGCACAAAACCAAATACTTTGTCCCTGGTATTGGTCTTCCTGCTTTTTCATGGTTGAAAGCACATAACTTTTTGTGTACTTAGCAATTTGTTCCTCTTGTTAATATTTTCATGTAACGGTAGCAATTTACTTTTTGCTTACCCGTCAGGCGCATGTTCGCGGTTCAGTACCTCCATCACGCGGCAGGGCCACGCCCCATCATCGACAACCGAGATGTATACAGGAGCACCACATATTTTTAGGAGCCATGTCGGATTTGATTGATGGAATTGCGTCAATCGAACAATAAATGGATGGTAAAGTAGTAGATTTTAACCTAGGCACCTTTCCTCTGTTTCTCCTTGTAGCATGCGATTGGTTGAGGGCGAGCTTTTATTATCATCTAAACGGAAGATTACTAGTTTTTCCCTACCATGTAAATCGTCATAATTATATCTTAAAATAATGTTGCGCCTAGCTAGGTGGATCCAATGTAGACGTGTACACATAAACTGCTCCAGGGCAGTGCAGCTGTACACGCATTACAACATGATGAAATATATACTTTCTTAGATTCCTAATCTGTTCAATTGTAATAGCCGATATTTTATCTGCTCAATAATCAATGTGATTTTCCCAGACAAAATTTAGTTACGGAGGTGTGTGAGGGCTAAAGACCATTTCTGTCTGCTTCTGGGACGTTATTTGTTAGGAAGCCTAGTAGTATAGTACAGGACATGTTAGAGAGCAACAATGAAAAACCCAATGGATAGCGCAGATATTCGAGTGACTGTCCTGTCATGCTTGTGGCCACGTGGTCTTACTCCCTCGGTCCCAAAATACTTAGCCATCCTAGCCATATCAAGTTTTCTCAAAATACTTGCGTTCTCACCTCTCAAGACACCTTTCTCTCTTCCCAATACACTTCTATCTCCCTCCTCCTCATTTTCTGCGCACCTACTTTATTCCTTCTCTTCTTAATATCAGTGCTCAAGGCTAGGATGACAACTAAAATGGGACGGAGGGAGTATTCCATAATGCATTACTTGCACTAGATTTATAAGCGTCAAAACTTTTGTGAATGGCTCACCTCAACCAGGCAAACAGGTTTGTAGATGGCTGACCCTCGTAAGTCAAAATTTTTATTTGTTTCACCCTGGACAAGCAGAAAATATTTAGTGACTACTAGGTCATATGATTTTGATTAAATAAAATCCTCTTCATGTCACTCTTGACCTAAGCCTGTAATAAAGTACTATATCAATTTGCTTGCAATAACAAGGGCACCTGATGTGCATGCCCCTCCGATCCATGTTAGGCTACTCAGGCCTGTTTTTTGTGGTACATCATACTTTTATTAATTTATAGTAGTTCATATTTATCTCCATATCTTGTAAAAGATTTTTGTCCATAGTTGTTGCAAGTGCAAATACTTAGTAACATATAACTTTGGTTAGAATGCACAATCTTGTTAAGAGTGGATTATGCAAATTTACTTGGCGAGTTTGTGCAACCTAGTAGGTTGGAAGTTAACACTCAAACTCCTGTAATTGGTGGATTATGCAGATTTAGATATGAGCGCGACCAACCTTATGGTTTTATGTTGTGTTTCTTAGCAAATAATTTACCTTTTCGTTACCCCCTAATCATGAATTGTTATAAACGTAGTATATAATAATTTTGAGGAACAATATTGGGTTGATTAGTGGATATGCCCCACAGCAATTCTGGTTAAACTGCCCCAATGAGTTAGCAGTCTTGAAGGGAGCTGGCAGTCATTAGTCATCAGCTCCCTTCAAGCAGTATCCCATGCCTCCCAGTATCCTTTTCATGTTGCAAAACTTTATTCTGAAAGTTTTCTTGTCAGCAAAATGCATAATCAGTAAGTGATGTTAAAAATCACAAAGTATTTTCATTTGCTAGTCTACAATTTAGTACACTTGGTCTTATTATTATTATTATTATTATTATTATTTTGCTTAACCATTCGCAAGGCCTTAAAATCCAAAGAATTTGAATTATGAAGGTACTTCAAAATACATATTTTTTTTCTTCTGTTTCCTAACTTACCTCTGATAAGGATATTGAGAAATGATGTGCATTTGCCTAAATGGACTTTGTTGTCATACTGAGATAAAATTAGTTGCCCTATTATTTCTATGTTCAACAATGCCAATGAGCGTATCATTTTCAGTGTTCTGTATAAGTTCTTTGTTAGGATGACTCTTGATATGCTTCAGCTAATCTTCATTTGTCCTTGTTAATATAATATATGTTTATATTTTTTACATTTACAAGACATGCTGAGCCGTAATCCAATGGAATTTGCTGAATATTCGAATGGCTGTCCAATCATTGGTGTGGCCACTTCCGAAGTCCACAACAAATAGATTGATGTACAGTACACGATGCGCTCGAGCAAGCTTTTCCAAGCCTCCTCAATCAAGCAAACAGGTTAGGAACGCATCTCAGTAGTATGTTCTTTCAACTCTAGAACTTGAGCTATTCAAATCGGTATGTAACTACAGATATAGTGAATTCCTCTCATATATAATGTTGTCTTGACATTGTGTGATGTTTTTTCATGTCCATGACATGGTGCGTTATTTGAAATAGCAAGAGTTTATATTTCGAAAATACTTTTCATGACGATTCTAATAAAAATCAATCATAATAAGAATACATGCAGCTAAATTTTTTGTTGCTGGTCAAAGGCACAAAGAGTTTTCATTTAGGACAAACCTAAGTAGACTTGTTAGTTCAAATGTAGTACTAATCCCCTTCCAGAGTTATAGGTTCATTGTATGCCATTTTGTGGTGGGTTCCCCTTCCTAACTTTTGAAAACAATACATATACAATAAATTATTTCGAGTTGCACACCCTGATAGTTTTTTTTTCATTATTTATATAGTAACATAATTTTTAGGTTACGAATCTTAATGGTTTTTAATTATTTACAACCAAATGTGAAAAAAACTTTACATTCCTGGAGTACACAAGCCCGCGCCATTGCATCTTTGTGCACCTATCCCACATTTCCCATTTGCCAATCCCAAGCCCATCCCACATTTCCCATTTGCCAATCCCAAACCCATCCCACAAACACCACACACATCCCCGTCCTTTTTCTCCCGTTCTGTACCGGTCTAGAGTCTTTCCCTTCGACGGTGGCCGCCGCCGCCGCCGCCTCTTCCCCGTCGTCATCTCCCCTCACCCAGTCTCCGCCTCATCAACTGCTTGTCCGGGAGGATGCAGATATTCGTGAAGACGACGCGAAGGACGATCCCGCTTGAGGTGGACGGCACAGACACAGTTGACGATGTGAAGGGCAAGATCCAAGACAAGGAAGGTATGTGCAGTTAGTGCTTCTCGCCGGCAAGCAGATGCCCTAGATTATACTTGTTCTTTGCACACTCGAGCCCCTGCCCTCACATGTTTCTTTGATCTGAGGCCGGTTGTTTTTGGATTGGTTCAAATCCCCCTACCTTTGTTCTGCCCGCAGGCATCCTGCAAGGCCATCAGCGGCTCATATTTGCTGGACGTCAGCTGGTGGGTAGCCGAACCTTAGCTTCCTACAACATCCAGAAGGAGTCGACAGTTCACCTTTTACTCCGACTCCGAGGTGGTGGTAGAAACAGTTGCTTCACTATCACCCATAGGCTTGTGCAGACATATAACAAGAAGAAGCTTTTCAGCAGCTTGTATGTATACTCCTGATCTGCTCTACTAATGTACCAATTTAGAATGCTCTCAATTTACTTCAGTATTGTGTTCATTAAATGTGTGTAATATTATCAGCCTTTTTTCTTGTAGAGCCTCAACTTTGATGCACACAGATACTGCTTCTTACAAGGAACCAGCATCTTGTCAGCCTTTACTGACGGTAATTGTTGGTTATCTTTTGCCATTTGATATGTCAAACTAATGTTACTTGCAGAAATTTCAATGCCATTAGTGTTCTGTTATATTATCGATACGCAAGACACTTTTCAGACTATATGCAATGTGTTTTTGCATGGAACAGGACACTACTTGTTACATGGGATGCTATGAAATTGGTCCCCTGACGCACAAGAATGATTCAGTCTCAGAAACGGCGTCTGGTCAGCCTCTACTGACCAAACGACAGGTAATGGTTGACTCATGTTTCAAATCAGGACCCCTTTGGTGTTTCCATAATGTTACATGTTAAAGTTTCAACTTCATTAGTTTTCTGTTGTAGTATCCACGTGCAAGGAATATTTCAAATCAGGACCCCTTTGGTGTTTCCATAATTATACATGTTGGCGCAAATTTTTCTTGCTGATCCAGCCTGCTCATGGTGTGCCTGGTGTTTTGGGTCCCAAGTTGCAGTTGTTGTACCCTGCGTCCTGTGATCCTTGCCATGTATGATGTCATTTCATCACTAGCTTGTGGCATACGGTAAATTTCTTGGGTGCTGTGAGATTTGTGGGGTTAATTAGATGGCATTTTAGGATAGGGAGCTCACACACAGGTAGTTCAGGCTGCGTATACGTTGCTTCAATTGTTTAGGGAGGAAAGGATCCAAAATTAAGTCTATTAGAAATAGTCTGAACATCACTTGCATCTGAGAACAATTAGGAGATAATAGAGTTTATGATAACATGATAGGCTCAGGTTGACTACCTGTTCAGAAGTCAGAACTGAAGCCGGAATTCTCATTGAATGAACTGAAGCTCTAGTTTCGTATCTGTCACAACTGAAAAAAAATGAACACAATACACCAGCATTTCGATGTTTCCAAATTGTCCAGGCGCCCAGAATGATCAGTGAGTTTACCCCTTTTCGATGCTCCTTTGCCACCTTTTTGCTAGCACGTCTCCACCAGGAAGCAAAATCCCTCTCATTGCTACGAGGAGCAAGTTGCTGTAGGTTGAGTGCGGTTGAATCTATTGCAAGGTATGGTCTACATCTAGCAGCAAATCCATCGATGCAGGGCTTCAAGGCACAAAAGAACCTACAGAAATATACTTTTTCACCAACAACCTTGGTGTAAATCTCAACAACACTTCCTGGTGATCTCTTCTCAATCTCTGCCTTCCAACTAAACAATAAAAAAAAAACTTGACCTGCTGGGGGTAAGACCGTCCCCGCGGCATTGTGATAAGGGAAGACCTCTCACACAGGCTAAGAAAACCCACGAACCCCTCTCCATGCCCTTACATAGGGGCCCGTAACCCATGTGAGGCTGGGCCGGCGCATGCACCGTAACCACAGCTGGGCCGGGCCTTTACCCATGCTTTGGAGCAATATGGAGAGACGAGTGGATTTTTTTAACCAAGACCGAAATTCGCTCCCACCGGGAATCGAACTCCGGAGCTTGGAGGTGCTACTCGGGCGCCTTGCCATCAGGACAAAGGCCCTTTCGCCTTCCAACTAAACAATAACTGGAAGCTCTCCTCCCATCGGCCATACAACTCAAGCAAAGCTCTTTCTCTTCCCCTCCACACCGTGTCATATCCAATAGTGACATTATACTCATCCTGCAAGTGGTCAAGCATAGCTTTAGCAGCCATGCTAGGTGTTTTTTCTCAGGAGGGCAAGTGCCTTGTCAGCCACCCATGCTTGTGAAGCCAAAGTAGTCTTGATTCTACTGCTAGAAGTACACTTGTGCTCCTCAATTAAGAGAGTGACCTGCAAGAATAATTGTACAT
>LAPY01003306.1:15067-26554 GCA_000970635.1 Eragrostis tef | reverse complement strand
AGTCATTTGATTTGACAACCCTTATGTGGACTAACCCTCTAGTCCTTGCATGCAACTGTAATTTTATAGCTGGTAGTATCTTTCCCTGCAGCCTCTCTGATATCTTTCTCCTTCTCTCCCATAATGTCATTATCATCTCCCTCAACTTGTCGACAAGATCAACCGCAAGTCCTTGATGTCCCTAATCCAATTGTTGAATGATTCAGCAAGATTATTGGTGATATAGTTCCACTTAATTCCTGTATTGAAGGCACATCTCATCCAATGGAGGTTGTGATGGTCATTTAAATACTTCCACACATCAGGAGAACATTCCAATACCGTAGACACGTGTTTGTCAAACTTGTCAGTCCTATATGCCCTTGCTGCGGGCCACATCAGGCCATCACCATCACCATGGAAATGTTTCTTGAAATTGTTCATTAAATGCAAAAAACACTTGCTTTGGTCCGCATAAGGAAACACAATCTTTACTGCATTTTCTAATCCTCTGCAAGCATCTGTGCAAATAGCAAGGTGTGTAGGACTTCCTACAACCTTCTCCAGCTGAGCCATAAACCAAGTCCAGTTATCCTCATTTTCAGAGTCTATAAATCCATACACAACTAGATACATCCAGTTGTGACCATCTACACCTGTAGTGCAGCTAAATGCCCCTTCAATGCGGTTGAATCTACTGCAAGGTATGGTCTACATCGAGCAGCAAATCCATCAATGCAGGGCTTCAATGCACAAAAGAACCTACAAAAATATACTTTTTCACCAACAACCTTGGTGTCAATCTCAACAACACTTCCTGGTGATCTCTTCTCAATCTCTGCCTTCCAACTAAACAATAAAAAAAAAACTTGACCTGCTGGGGGTAAGACCGTCCCCGCGGCATTGTGATAAGGGAAGACCTCTCACACAGGCCAAGAAAACCCACGAACCCCTCTCCATGCCCTTACATAGGGGCCCGTAACCCATGTGAGGCTGGGCCGGCGCATGCACCGTAACCACAGCTGGGCCGGGCCTTTACCCATGCTTTGGAGCAATATGGAGAGACGAGTGGATTTTTTTAACCAAGACCGAAATTCGCTCCCACCGGGAATCGAACTCCGGAGCTTGGAGGTGCTACTCGGGCGCCTTGCCATCAGGACAAAGGCCCTTTCGCCTTCCAACTAAACAATAACTGGAAGCTCTCCTCCCATCGGCCATACAACTCAAGCAAAGCTCTTTCTCTTCCCCTCCACACCGTGTCATATCCAATAGTGACATTATACTCATCCTGCAAGTGGTCAAGCATAGCTTTAGCACCCGTGCTAGGTGTTTTCCTCAGGAGGGCCAGTGCCTTGTCAGCCACCCATGCTTGTGAAGCCATAGTAGTCTTGATTCTACTGCTAGAAGTACACATGTGGTCCTCAACTAAGAGAGTGACCTGCAAGCATAATTGTACATATAAGGTCAGTACTACAATTACCAATATGTAAACTGAAGTACAATTTATTTAAAGGTCAGCAGCATTTTATTACCGTTATAGTTGGCAAGTCACTCATCTTGGTCCCAATAATTTGCCAAGGACAACCATTTGCTTTTTGCTTACAATGACCTCTAAACTTTGTTTTGCAAGATTTATAGGTGGCTAGTTCGAACTCCCTATTAATTGCATGTTGCCTCACAGCCAAACTGAATTCCTTCATATTGCGGAACATGGTGGCAAGTTCAATCTTCGGGTTATTCTTATCATATATAATCAATGTCTCCGATGGTGCAGCATCTTCAACTGGAATGGATGCACCATGTGTATCATCCCCAACAACAGATCTATGACCACCTCCTTGGGCACTAGCATTCTGGGCAACACTTCCTGGTTCAGCACCTCCTTGTTTAGCATCTCCATTTCCAGCACCTCCTTGAGCAGCTTTTTACACATTTTCATCCTCATCCCTCAACTCCAAAGAAACATTTTCATCCTCATCCCTCAACTCCAAAGAAACGTACATTTGATTCACTCATGAGTGCCAACTGACCATCTTTATCATACACTTCCTCAATCCGTAGATTAGACCAACCAACTAAAGGAGCAGGTGCTGATGCCTCAACGAGATCTGGCAATGTACCATCCATAGAACTCAACATCTCAAATGCTAGCTTCTCAATCGGACACGACCCTGTTGGGACCTCCCGAGGATCTCCCATGTCGAGGACGAGCTGCAAAAGAATAAAGGATTAGTTCTGCAAAATTTTAACAATTAAGTTTTAACAAAACTTCATGAATGCAACTCTGCATCTTCTTTGTTCCTTAAAAAGCAACAATCAGTAGCAATATGTACAAAATTATTTGGTTTTAAATCTCTACTCTGTCAAAGTATGCTCTGTACTAAACTGCATTGGCGGCTCAGTGCTAAACTGCTCCATAACAAAATATACTTACCACACAAGGGATCGCATTGGCATGAGTATGTCATTCTACAAAAATGCTGCAATCTATCAATTCAGTTACCTCTCCAGATCACGAGAATGAGTAATCAATCTAACTAGGGTCATGTACTAGCGACCTATCAATCTTATTTAAACAAGTAGTTTTGCCGCACGTTTACCAGGGAAGGGGGCGGGATCCTTGCAAGACAGGCGGGCGGGCGGGCAGGCGACGTCCTTGGATCAATTCGTTAGGGCGGGATCGACCAGCGGCTAGAGTGCGGTTGGACTAGAGCGGGGCGTCGGTGATTGGGCAGCCTGCTGGAGCGGAGCGATCGGCGGCGGACGGACGACCAGACTTGGAACGGACGCGTGGCAGCGGCCTGACGGGGGAACAGAACAAACAGAAACGGCGTGAGGTGCACTGGTGCAGTCACCATTGAGGCAGGGGTAAATTTGTCCTTTCCAAAGGCTGGAATTTGGGGGAAATATTCAAAATGGATTTGTAAAACCGAAATGTCAAGTACCCTTATTGTGTCAGTTTTGCGAAGCAAGGAAGAGAGTCCCAAATCTGCGAAGCCAGATCAATTATCGGAAGACGTTAATGAAGCACAAGCGGTGCCATGATACAAAAACATATCAAATCCAAAAGATTCTTCACATAAATTCTTTTTTTGAAAAAGGGCACTGCAATGTGTATACTGCTGCAGGAGCCATAAAAAGAGATGTGCAACATACACACTATACAGGCACCGGCTTGATATGCAGAAGACCATGCGTACCACGTAAACTTTAGTACCACGCACGTCAGTGGATTCTAACAAACCAGCGGTAGCGCTGCAGCAATCGGTCACTATAGAATAATATGATAAACCCGGTACCTCAGCAACGTTATAGAATAGTATGACGTCAAAATAGATACATTCAATGATAAACATGATAATTGAGTACATTTTCATCCCCGGTTCAATATAAGCACCCCAGTCAAATACAAGGTTATGTCTTGATACTAGCTAATGGCATATATTTGGATACGGTATCTTGGGACTACTTAGCATGCCTCCAAAAGTTTGGCCACATAATGTCCTCATAAGCTGTTAGGTACGCCCACAGAGCCACAAACCAGCTCAATCCATCAGTCTGAAAAGAAAGGAAACATAGATTATTTTGGAGTTCATCTGCCAAATTAAAACTGTACAAAACAAGGCACATGAATCAACTCAATGTGTTATGCAGGACATATTGAGAAAACATTTGGATAAAAAAGAGCACTCTTATGGCATACCTTTCTATTCATGCCTTCTTTAGCATCTTCAATAGCCTGAACGCACAAGTCGCAGCAGTTCCAAATCCCCTATTGGGTTGATTAGGTGGTGAGATTTTTCTCAAAGAACCAATTTTACGAGTTAATATTGGATTAGATCCATAGACCTCTAAGTTACTCCAAGAGATACGGAACGGCTGAGGATCCACAGGCCTCGAGTCTATTGCTGCATAGATTGGATAAACCTTCAGAGGATCCCGACTGCGTAACACTGATCTCCAATATGGGAAAAAACTTCTCCTTGCATATGTGGCATCCCATCCTCTGGACTGATTCTTTCTCACAGCCTCTCCCTTTCTCACAAAAGACACGAGTCAGAAAACAAGATACATCCATAATTCAGCGTGATAGCTTGATATGATACTGAAATAACTCATAATATTGTTGTTTTGCTAGATACCAATGATTTACTAGTGTGCGCCAAAGTAACTTGCATAATTAAGCAACACAAGAGACTACGGAACCAATGGCATGGCACAAACGTAAAGTGCACATGTTTTTGTTGCATCCATTATGGTACGTTACATTTTCCATCATCCAAATCTCTCCCAGGAACCAAGTTCCAGAATTCATGCGTAAAAAAACTATTGAAAAACATGGTACAAGCAAGGTTTGCAAAACCAGAAAAACCAAAACAGAGAAAACCAGAGATTTTGCTACAGTACACTGTCGGTTTTGGGCGAAAACCAACCGGTTTTGCTAACCAGACCGGACAGGTTTTTGGTCCGGTTTGCACCGGGTACAAGTGTTAATACTAGCTGGAAACAACAAAACACGGGCCTCCTTTGTTGAGTCTTTAAGATTTGGCAATCCACACTGTTCAGTCATGCTATTGAGCCAATTTTGCTAGAAATGATTCCAACAAAGAGCTACTTTAGCTTGATTATTTCCTTTAATCTTTGATACATCTATCCCTTTTATCTGGTCAATGGAAACACTCTAGCACGGGACAGATGAACAATAGTTGGAATAATAATAATAAAAAAATCTCACAAATAGGCCATCTGAACTAGGAGGCCAGAAGCAATGGAATTGCAAAATTGGGAAAACTCCTATTGCTTAAACGAAAAATGATGATCATGAAAAATGTTTTCAAACAGGAAAAGCACTTCGTTAAGCTGACTTATTCTT
Source organism: Eragrostis tef (assembly GCA_000970635.1). Taxonomy (NCBI): domain Eukaryota; kingdom Viridiplantae; phylum Streptophyta; class Magnoliopsida; order Poales; family Poaceae; genus Eragrostis; species Eragrostis tef. The sequence continues at coordinate 21,702 of LAPY01003306.1, read as the reverse complement.
TGTCACCAAGAAGAAAAAAAAAGCAACACAGATGTCAAAACACAGTATAACTAAAACAAAGAACCTTTTATCTCTAGCTAGCTTATCAATTATAGATTTCTGCACAGAGTACTACATTATAGGACCATAGCCTGCTCTAGGAAAAAGCATATTTCAAATATGTTAAAAAGACAAAAAAAAAGAAGAAAAGAGTCAAGGCACGTAAACCGTTACAGGGGGGATATGATGGAAATGCGCCTTGTGACAAGGATGGAACTCGAGACGTGCCTTTCAACTTAAGAGATAATGGTGTGGCATATATCCAAACCATAACAATGCGGAGCTACAAGATACTTGATGCAGCTTAGAAATGACTAAAAAACAAATCTCACTTGACAAAAAATTGATTGCGCATGTCATTTATCTAGCAGCAGTCACAGCGTGAGCTGCATTTCATGTGCTACTTCTCACAACAAAGAACTTTGCAGAAGGATGAAGCTAGAAATGCTCAGTAACATTTGATTATCTTTACCTTTTCCTCTGCAGCGTGCAACTTAACCCTTTTTGTGACTGCCAGGTCTTTAAGCCCTGTTTTCAATGGGGAAAAAGTCAGGGGGCATTTAATTAAATTTAAAAAAGAATCAGGTGATCCCAACGCACCTTTGCAAGGTGACTCTTCGTCAGACATTTTGCAGTCATAAGGACGGCTGCAAGAAAAAGCGAAGCGAATAAAATCATCACCACAAATTAAGCATAAACTTTTATACAAAATTATTGTACCAAGCAATACAAGAGCAGTACAGGTTTATGGTGTCAATGACTTCTCCACTAGGACAAAACCCATACTCCATCAGGATAGAGGAAACATGTTTCAAGACCTCGCCATGGGACACCTGAATGGCATACAAATTGTAGTGTCACTAAGATAGATCCATGGTACACAAGACAATATTGGTGAACAGGTTCATTGAAAGAAAGGTCATTTTGAAAACAGAAATATCTGGCATTTATAATGTGGAAAAAGCAATACATATTGTAGCATCTAAAAAATTATATGCAGACAAATGATGTTAAGCTCATGCACCATGAGTAATGCAATATAAACATTAACAAAGCACTTCAGATGATCAGATACTGAACTAAAAGTCAATTTATGTTAGGCCCATGGGTAAGTTTGATGACAAAGGCATTTTTATAGGTAAACCTGGTACTAGGCAGTAATGGACCCATAAACTCTCAAACTAGAAACAGAAGAAGCGCAATAAACAAAATATGGGGATTGAGTGCATCCAGCTTTTCATCATTCATGCACACATTAAGTTTTCATAGTACGATTTGAAATTAAGCAATTATCATCAAAACAGTAGGGACAGCTGAAACAGCATTTCCTTTCAGCCGTAGCCTATTATGAATTCATCACTTAAAAGCATAGAAATAAGAATGTCAACCAAACTCATAGAAGACAGAAGCACAAATGGGTCAATGCAAGTGACTGGATGCGTAGAAGTGGAAACTAGTAGTTAGAGTGGATTAAGCAAAGAAGAAAGAAACCTAAGAATTTTTAGGATCTAATGTTGAAAAGCATATGGACACTAATAGTTGGACAGGACTGTACGCCAGGATCAGTATTTTGAGACTAACGGTCTGTCAAATGAGTATTTTGAGACTGATGGTCTGTCGGATAAGTATTTGGACAGCATGACAGGTGTGCAGTCTGCAGGGCGATGGCGTCCGGTGCCTTCCTCCATTCCAGTGAATAGCTCTGGCTTTGACAGTTGCAGGTAGGAGCAAAGGTAAAATACGAATGCTGCTAAGCAAGACCGCAGAAGGAACATCAGCTCAGTGGTCTCTCTATCACGTTTATTGTCAGATCTCTTGACGGCACCTGTAACGGCGTTTTTATCGACACATGGCCATATGTTCACATGATAAATTTGGTTCTTACAACTGATTCATTTTTAAAACTGCAAATTCAGCATTATCTGAAACCAAAATGCTCTGTAGCTCAATCACAACTTGAATTTATAAGAATCAACAAATGAGACTGATACATATTCATTAGCTCTTTTATGTAGTGTGTTAATGATATGAACTAATGATCAGTTGCTAATACAAGGAAAAATTAATTAATACAAGAAAATTAATTAATTAATACAAGGAAAAATTGCCTAATAATTACTGGTAGATATTCCATATATGAAGCTTTAATGTGCGAACTTACAATAGAAAAATGTTTAGGTTGTACAAGATATTGTTAGGCATATATTATGTATGTTTTTTTTCCTTTGATACAAACTGAAAAGAGTTCCTATCTATCTTTTATTATAGGATTTCAACAAGAGGCATGACTACATTGTCTCAAATTACCCTAACTTAATTAGTGCTTGCTACAATTTACAAGGCTCAATTCCTAGGGTGCTATGGGAGGTTGAGACGGAATAGCTCAATGAGGTAGCAAGAGATGTAACTTTAGTAGCGGGGCATGATCACGAGTTTCTTAATACATGATGACAAGCCAAAAACATCAAACCAAAGAGGAACAGGGTCAGTAGTCCATAGATACTTGATGTAACTAATGCTAAATAGTTTAAGCGAGACTACATCTCAAAAATTTCTGACAGCGGAAGCATAAAAAAAAGTGACATGACATCTAATACAAGCTTCATTGAAAACTTTCATACTCTAAGTTGCACAAAAATAACCAAGTACAACATATTAGTGCAAGCAGGAAAAATATGAAAATACCGAAATATATTGCTACTTGATACTTGGCTTCCAGATCGAATACTTCAACTCCAAAGTTCACATACTAAAATTCATCAGAAAATGATATCAACTACCTAAGTGCCTTGTTTGTTTGCCAGCATCCTACAGAATATTTCTTCTCTGAGAAGCCAGTGGGAAGATTGTAGGTATGAAATAACCCCAAAAATAGTAAAGCCCTCTCTCAAATCAACCGGACAACAGTGATAAAAAAGTTAATCCATTTTAAGATAACCAACCTCGGAAGTGGGAATCTCCAGCATCTCAACAAATGACGGCCTTTTGGCTCTATTAATAAACCGCAGTTTTGTGTCTTTGTGGGGAAACTCATACTGTTATGTTTAATAGACAAAGCTGAAACTAAACCGAATATTCATGCAAACAAGAGTTGACATGTTATTAAACAAGCGGTGATCGACAATCTGTTAGATGCTTTTAAAAATAAGTAATATAGACTGACCATGGCTTAAAAACAATGAGATCACAAATGCAATATGCCAAAAATGTGTACCTCTGAATGTGCCTGAATGTATGCAGCAAGAGCTTCACCGGCACGAGAAATCACATCAATAAGCAGCCCCATGCAATCAATTAGCATTCTCCTTTCATCCAAAAGGTTCTGTGCCATTCCATTTGAACTTTTCTCCCATCTAACAGCAACTGAGAGTCTGATGATACGATTACTGATAATATCAAAACCATCTTTCTTGGTACTGCCATTTCTCTTGGAGGAACTGCCCCTACGGATCTGGCCTTGAGCTGCCAGGAGTAAAACAGCGGACTGGACAAATTTTCCATGTTGCATGTAGTTCCAGATCTCATCGACTAGATTATTTGTATTTTCTGCAAGCAGTCTTGTTGTATCCAAGAAGACCTTCTGAAAAAAGAAAGGAAAAGAAAGAAACAAAATCTGAGTGCCTGCATGCAAGTAAGTTGTGTCGAGTAACATTCTGCTTATCACTTAGTTTCCTCAACTCAAACTACGGAATGGGGATAAACACAAAGAAAATCAATTGATTCATTGAACTTGACTTCATAATACAAGAATATGCACCGACAGATGAATACATATAAATATAAAGGATTTACACAGAACTAATCTTTCCCTGAAAAGTGGAGATGTAACAATGCTTGGTGCTAGCATCATTAATTCATTACAACAGTAGTCTGGGATCAAAACAGCTAGTGTTTATAGAAGCGCTACAAAAGTACTACTTTGCGTAAGGAGGGAAGTGAAACAAACCATTTCAGGTAGGCACAGCAGATGGATAAGCCTGAAGATATAATCCAGATGATCCTGCTCAGGAAATAGATTGTCCTCCAGATACTTGTGCAGGCAAGTATTCTCAACTGCAACATGAAGGGGGAGTAGGTCCGCAATGACAGCATCACCGACTGTGCGTACATTGGCTGATGCCCCATGGCGTAGAAGCAACTTGATCATTTCAACAGAGAACCTTTCAGCAGCTTCGTGAAGCGGGAAGAATCCATATGAATTTATGCAGTTGGGATTGGCATGCCGTCCACAGAGCTCAGCTGCCTTGCCCTCTAATACAACTTTTGCACACCGCAGGGCATCATAACTGACCATGTAGGTTAAGGTCTGTGCAGTGATGGTAAGATCCCATGTCATGCCCTTGCCTGCATTCTTCACGAATAAGCGGAGGAAGCACCGGGCACTATCCTTTTCAAGAATGGACGCCAGTTTGGGATACATATCGTTTAAGGCATCAGATACCCACTAGATCGACCCATTCACAGTGGAAAACGATGAAACGCAATCAGTTATATATCCAATTAACAAGGTACATCAAAATAAACAGTTCTGTGGATGTACATTTATGATAATAAGCATATTGTTCAATAAACAGCTGAGTACAGTATTGCAAAATTTAAAACGAACCATTATAACAGAATGATTTGTCAACTGAAATTTTAATGTAAGAAAAGAACCTGAGGAGCAGGGTTTGGAATGATTATATCATTGGCGATGGACTTGGCAATTGAAATAGACCTTTGAAACATAAACTGCAGGAGAAAGCATGAGTCAACAGTCAGCACCCACGGAAAGGAAAGAAGGGCATGAATCAAACAGATGGGTAGTTTTTATACCATACCTCATCGATCTTTTTCAAAGTCATTTTGTTGGTAACTTTAAAGGAAGGGCAAGGATATTCTGGATACGCATTTCTTATAGTAATTTGTTTTTTGACACGAGCAATTCTTACTGTAATTGATCCATCTTTACAATTATCATCATCTTTGTGACAAGCATCTGCTTCCTTTTTCCATACAATGTGAATGGATGCGTTGAATTTCGATTCCATTGTTTGTTTGTCTGAAACAAGGAAGTTTAATCACGAATTACACTAAGCCATGCATGGTTAAACAATTATCAAGAATACAATGCAGATAAAAGGTGGTCTTATATTTAATATGGGGCATGCATCACTATGCTGCAAATGAAAACATTGTATTTTATCCATGTATCTGGGTATGGTAACAATGTTAGATGTCAAATTTAGAACCAAATGAATTCCTCACATAACAGTTGAACTGAACGCTTGAAACTCTGGTGTACAGAAATTATGGAAATTCCTAATAACAAAAGTTCGGTTTTATGTTTCATTTCAACAATGGAAGGTACAGGGTTCTTAAGCCTGTAATACGTACTCCCTCTAGAAGTTATTTGACAGTCCGACAAGAACTAGCCTGCTGCCAGTTCAATATGAATGGGGAAATCCCCGTTTACAAACCGATGGGAGGGATTACTTTACTATTTAATGACTGAAATGACGACTAACTAATTTGCCCTTGTTGATCCTGCTTGAAGCGCAATGAGTTATCTCTACATGTAGGGCATGGCACTAAACCATCTTTAAAAAAAAGTCGTTTTTTAGTACCACATCGAATTGCACAGAAAAAGAGCACACCATAACATTCGCGCCCTATATTCGTGCAAGGGCTAGCTAACAATTAAAACTAAACGCTGAGACAAGCAAACAAGGTTGACGAAACAAGCAAACAAGTTTAGCTTGGACACCTAGACGCGAGAAACAGATCCGGATATGGGGAGTGTATGCAACCGACAGTTCCTGGCTGACTTTAAAGAATCAACAAATCGCTGCCTGGAACCTCTCTTTACAAAGAGATCAGCAATTGATTTCAACGAAAAGAAAAAGGCGAAGGCAACAGCATATAATCTCCTGTAGCGATGGTAATTAAAAAACAGAATTTGACACAAATAGTCACGGCGCGCGAATAATCACATGCAGATGCACAACCAGCCTGATCCTGACTTGAATCTTCTGGGTGTGAAAAAGATTGAATCTTTACCTGGTCAGAGAAAATGTTTTCCCCGATGAAAAGGATAACCAGATGAGGAGCCGAATTGCAGCTGGGAGTGGTGGAAGGGGCTTCTCGGATGGAGGCGCGCTGGCAGGCGGATGACAGCGGGAATGACAGCGAGGGCTTGTGGTGGAGGAGCTAGGGTTTCTAAGAACCCATACTCCACTCTCCTGACACGATGAGTGTTGAGTGGCTTCCCTGTGAATAATTGGGGAGCGGAAGCGTTATACAGCCCACGGGCGACGCGCACGGGGCGACGCGCACGGGCCCATTTGTTTGCAGAACTGCAGCGTCAAGATAGCGTCGAAGATTCTCACAACCCGCCAGCAGCAAGACATCTCCTCCATCATCGATCTTGGTCAAACAGGATTCATAAAAGGGCGCTCGATCTCGAAAAATGTTGTCATGGCCTTGGAACTTGTTCAGTGCTGCCACAAGAGGAAGGCACCGACACTGGTGCTCAAGCTTGATTTTGCAAAAAGCGTTTAATTCGGTCAATTGGGACAGTCTTAAGGAGATCATGCTGGTTCGCAGGCTGCCCCCCC
>LAPY01003305.1:4693-17060 GCA_000970635.1 Eragrostis tef | reverse complement strand
GGGCCCCGACGAGCTGGGAACGGGCCCTGGACAGATCAGCGGCTCTCCGCAGGAGCCCCTCGAGGCGGACGGAGACCGGCGCGTGGTCCGCCGTGCGCGACATGGCGAGCGCGTCGACGGCGTCCTCGACGTCGTACGCCAGCTCCCTCGCGTCGCGGGCCCAGGCCTTGGCGCGCCCGTCGAGACGACGCGGCGGCTCGGACGCACGGGAGAGCGCGGCGTGGGTGCTCGTGAGCTCGCGGGCGAGTAGCTCAACGTGGTCGTGCGGGATGCGGTTGTGGAGGTCGCGCAGTTTGGGGAGGACGCTGGCCGCAGCAGACCTCGCGAGCTCCATGGCTGTCCGTGCTCTCTCAGCTGATTGCGCGTCTGCTCATGACAGTACGTCACCTTCGCAAGCAGGCGTCTGAAGGACGGCGGTTGTAATCTCTGCCCGTCAAACGGCGGCGAACCTGTTCCGGACTACTGGTGACACGCCTTTTGCCGGCCGAAGCAGCTGAAACTGCTAGAACCATCGTCACAAGGAATAAAGATGATGAATCATCGTCCACTCCAGCTGCTCACCTTCAAAAAGTTAAAATGAAAAAGGCTCACTCTGGTTCTGTTGCGTCGCCCTGATCTGTTTCATATGAAGGGGATTAGAGTAGTTTTGTTTTACGGGTGTTTTATTTTAGAGAACTAGGAAGCTACCCGCGCACTTGCGCCGCTAGGTTTGATTTGGTTAGAAAACAAATTTATAGATTTTGATAATAATATGTTTTTATTTTATATCAAACATTGTATCAGTTTAAATAAATTATTCCGCTGTTAAAAAGAAGAGTATCAACATAACTATTGTTCATCGATCTACAACTCTATATCACATCCCCAACCCAATAATAATTCTAGACTTTTGCAATGTGTATTGCAGCGATTTTGTATTCAAGAACCCCTGACCCAATTTCAGATATCAGGGTTGTGTAGCATTAGAGAATTCATTGTTTGACGTTGGTTTTGTGGGCCTGGCACACAGGATTAATCGTTTTGTTTTCTGAACACCTACTCCCAATCTAAATCAGCATACACGTTTTGTTTTCCCTTGAAACTAATCTGTCATGCACCATGTTGTTGTCAATTTGAAACTATTTACTCAAATCGTAGAAGTAGAAAACGGATGTAACTGCCAAGACATGCAGGCATCCTAAATTCTTCCCGAAGCTAACCATAAAATAAATTCTTCTATAAGCTAAACAAAATAATCTGCATGCAAAGAGAATAAATTGGATTGCCCAAATAAACTTTGCCTCTTTAGAAAAATATCACATTTGTATGCTAGATCGGTTTCTCCTCATGTATACTTGAACGATGTTGTTTCCTCAAGCCTAAAAAAGTACGGTGAAAAATCTATTGCCTATGGGAGCATGAAGGCACCTGCCTTGAATCGAGTGGCACGTCAAAACTTACACGCACACACCATGAACACATCTAAAAAAAAACACGAACCCCTGATGCAGGCAATCGCGGAAGCAAAGTATATAGGGTGTTTATACCTACACTGATACCGTACATACTTCTCAACGCTGAAGTAAAATAATCTGGAAGAGAAGTTGTTTGAGGAAATTAACTTACATCTTTGTAAAAAGTACATGTGCATGCATGATCACTTTGATTGATCCCAATGGTCCACGGTACACATCTAAAAAAAACATGAACCCCTGATGCAGGCAGTCGCGGAAGAGAAGCATATAGGGTGTTTATACCTACACTGACACCCTACATACTTCTCAACGCTGAAGTAAAATAATCTGGAAGAGAAGTTGTTTGAGTAAATTAACTTACATCTTTGTAAAAAGTACATGTACATGCATGATAACTTTGATTGATCCCAATGATCCATGGTCTGAATGCATCCTGTGCTAGATCGTTTTCCAATATTTATTCTTTCAAGGTGAATGTTTTCTCTTGTATATATCTAAAATTCAGCGGCTACAAACTTATACCGCACCCACATGAGTCAAGTGACCTGAGTTGCATATGCCGCGGCATGCAGGAGCTGGAATTGCAAAGGCAGGCTAATAACAGCTCCATCGATCTTGGACAGCGGCAACGACTCCATGCAATTAACGCCGTAGAATTCACCATTGTGAACACCAGAATTTTTGCTAATCGTACCAAATTCTGGTGTTCACACAGTTGCAAACGAAAGATCTTGATCTCCTCTTTCCAGTGGTATAACATGCACATCTCAATTCGCAACGGAATTTAAATGGCAGTTGGTCAAAGTTGGACTGTTTTGGAACTTTGGGGATTTATTTGAGCATCCAAACGAATTTCTAAAATCTCCAAAAATTCTCCAAAATTGTCCTTTGAGATGGGCTATCTCCAGGATTTTTGGCTGGGTCAAGTTGTGACAGAAAATTTTGACTTCCTTCACAAGCCTAGGTTTGGCACTGGTTTGAATTTTAAATTTCGAATTTTGGATTTGATTCTGTTTGAACTTTTGTTCAGTTTTTGAAGTGTTTCTAGCTGGTTGCAGTGACACGGGGTGTCACACCCAAGGTCTGAATGCATCCTGTGCTAGATCGTTTTCCAATCGTGAATGCTTCTTTCTTCTTCCAACGTGAAAATTTTCTCTTGTATCCAAAATCCAGCGGCTAGAAACTTATACTGCACCCACATGCGTCAATTGACCTGAGTTGCATATGCCGCGGCATGCAGGAGCTGGAATTGCAAAGGCACCCTAAAAACAGTTCGATCAATCTTGGACAGCGCCAGCGACTCCATGCAATTAACGCTGTAGAATTCACCATCCTGTTGGCTTGCCGCGATTATACGCTTGCACCGTGAGTAGTGTCCGCCTCCTGCGTGTGGATGCTTGCGCCGCCGCCCTCTTAATTAATTCCATGTTGCTGCTTCTCTCAGAACTTGCGAGGGTAAGCCATGCTTAAATTAGGGTCTGTTTCGGGTGGTTATGTGAGGTAGCTGACCGAGATTCGTTTGAAGACATTAGGTGACATTGAGTAATTAGGGGTCAGATTATGTAGAGGAGTATTTGTATTATTTTATAATGGCAATAGTGGGTAATTTTTAAAAACATATGTGGGTAGTATAGATTAATTTTTCATAATGGCAGTGGTGGGTAATTTTCTCTTCTTATTTTTTCGATTAACGTGGGAATTTCTAGCATTTTAGAGCGAATGTGGAGGCTCCAATTCTTGTTCAATTATATATATTGGGGCTTTTGCAAAACAGGACCTCTTTTCGATGCTAATTCTGGTTATGGACTATTTTTTCAGACTTTGCAAAATCGGACCTGTTTTTTGAATATGAAGCAACGAGTTGCCCCTGTTCTGTTAGGAGGCTTTAACAGTGTTAAATCAGTTGGCAAAATACTATAATACCCTTTGCAAAACTGGTCCTGTTTTTCTTTTTAACTATATTCCGCCCTATTTTCACATAAAGCTACCATGTACAAAAAATTGAATATATTTTAGTCAATATGCAGCAAAATTTGATGAATTTATGTACTAATTCAAAATTTGAATTAGTTTGCAGCAGAATTTGAATATATATTCAATTTTGTTTCGATGGACACAAAACATACTCCCTCCGTCCCAGTTTAATTGTCATTTTGGGAGTGTTTTGAAGTGTCCAGATTTATAGAATGTTCAGTGAATCTGGACAGACAGGTTGTCTAGGTTCAGAGAATGTTCAATGAATCTGGTAAAGTGTGAGAATGACAATTATTCTGGGACAGAGGGAAAACATAGCATCACACAACCTGCGGGCACACCGTGTTGAAGCATTTTCACAAACACCTGATCCGAGAGCAAGCATAGAGCTGTGGGGATTGAAGAATTAGCAGCATACGCACGATGTCCACTGCACAAACGGGTGCGATGTGGACAGCATGAACTTGACGGGAGGAAGCGACGGGAACGCAAACCTTGTCGCGGCCTTCCTCTACTGCTCAGCCTCGGATGCCCCTTGCCTCATTGTCCGCGCGCTGCACCCCGCGTTGCAGGCCGTGCGCCGCCCGCGGTCCTCGCGTCGTGCCTCCAGCCAACAGCTGGCGTCGTCGGCGCCCGTAGCCCGCGCCATGCCTGCAGCAACTGCTGTGCCTCGCCGCGCCCGTAGCCCGCGCCGCGCGCGCCTCACGCGTTCGCCGCCACAGCAGCCCGCGCCGCGCCCAGAAACCGCACCAGCCAGCGCCGCTGCCGCTGCAACTAGGATTAGGGCTACCCGGCCGCCATGGATGGGATTGGGAGAACAGAGGAGGGAGGAGTCGGGCTGGAGGACAGAGCGCGAGTCGGGATCGATCCCCTTCGGGTGAGATCGATGGAGGGCAGAATGGTCAGTTCGCCTTTTTTCAAGATTTTTCTTTTTTCTTTTAATTCCAAAACAACCGGCAACTTGACAGAATGGCAAAACAGAGGCAGACGACTGCTTTAGATTTAAAAAAAGAGGTCTATTTTTGCAAAGTGTCAAAAATCAGTCCATTTTCAGAATTGGACTCCAAAATGAGTCATGTTTTGCAAATCTCCCATATATATAATAGATAGCTAATTAAATCAAGAAGTTTAGATTATATTTTTAGTTATTCTTTCAAAATTGCTTTTATTTTGCCGCTAATAGAGTTGCTCTAAAGACGCCATATGTATGTATTTTCTTTTGTGGAACAACAAAACCAAGTTAGACTTGAGCTTTTATAGGATCAATATGGATGCTCAACGATAACCAGAGTGCCACAGCGTGACATTGGTTTGTTGGCATTTTGTGGTGCTAGGATGCATTCCGCTTCCGCACGCAGATATCAGATGCTCTTTTCTTTTTTTCGTTGATAATAAGAACATTTGCTAGCTTTGAGCTTTCGAAGATTGGTGTGGATTTTGTGAACATTGGGGCAAATGCCCCCCTCGTCTCCGGTTCGTTCTTGTACAGCTAAATATGCTATGCAAGAAAATAATAATAGAACCCAACCGAATGTATGTATCGAACCAAAGAATATTTTCGCATGGTTCACTGCCGCAATGTACAAATCGAACCATACTCAAACGGGCTGGCCCAATTCTCTTTCTTTTTTTCTTTCTTTCTTTCTTCTTCTTCTTCTTCTTCTTCTTCTTCTTCTTCTTCTTCTTCTTCTTCTTCTTCTTCTTCTTCTTCTTCTTCTTCTTCTTCTTCTTCTTCTTCTTCTTCTTCTTCTTCTTCTTCTTCTTCTTCTTCTTCTTCTTCTTCTTCTTCTTCTTCTTCTTCTTCTTCTTCTTCTTCTTCTTCTTCTTCTTCTTCTTCTTCTTCTTCTTCTTCTTCTTCTTCTTCTTCTTCTTCTTCTTCTTCTTCTTCTTCTTCTTCTTCTTCTTCTTCTTCTTCTTCTTCTTCTTCTTCTTCTTCTTCTTCTTCTTCTTCTTCTTCTTCTTCTTCTTCTTCTTCTTCTTCTTCTTCTTCTTCTTCTTCTTCTTCTTCTTCTTCTTCTTCTTCTTCTTCTTCTTCTTCTTCTTCTTCTTCTTCTTCTTCTTCTTCTTCTTCTTCTTCTTCTTCTTCTTCTTCTTCTTCTTCTTCTTCTTCTTCTTCTTCTTCTTCTTCTTCTTCTTCTTCTTCTTCTTCTTCTTCTTCTTCTTCTTCTTCTTCTTCTTCTTCTTCTTCTTCTTCTTTTTTGACGCAAATTCTTCTTCTTCTTTTTTAGATGGAAAGCAAGTTCCATTAGTGACCTAGCTGAGCCAACTTGATCGGCAACATCAAGGTTGTTGCGACTTGCGAGTATTCTACTTCCGTTATTGTCATCGACCAAAGTTAGGTGGACCGATCTTCTCCCATGATGATGTATCCCATATATCATCAAGGACAATCGAGTACCTGAACTGGAAACGAACAATATTGCACCACTATCTTATAAGTTTTAAGAGCAAATCAAAGCTGATTAGCCATTTTACTGCATGGATTTGTATTAGTCGTACAGGTTAGTTCGATCGGACCAGTTCGTGCGTTGATCATCGCCGGCGAGCGGCAACCAAGGGCGGCGTTGCCCGCCCTCCTCTCTGCTTTTACATCAGAGGAAGACGCGCCTCCTTCTTCGCTTCATCCGAGCCGCAGAAATCCAATCCGACAGCGCTAAGGCACCCAAGGCGACCACCCCCTGGGGTGGCTCGTCAGAACGCCACCGCGCGCCGGCCGGCCCTTGCTTCCTTTTTGTTGCTCCTGGAGACCTCGTTGAACTGAAGCGTCCATGCATGGCTCAGGTCTGCGGCTGCTGATAGCTTATAAGCGACACGGCGGATGTATGCTGCGCACGACGGCATGCGTGCATGGCGCAGACGACGGGGACCGCCTTCAACAGCTGATCATTCGACACGCCGCCGCCACCTCCACCTTCGCCACGGCCGGCCGCGCATGCGCAGCCTCCTGATCAACGCCGACGACGGTCCCTGTCGCCGGCGTGGGGCGTCGATGGTGGCCTGGCCGGAGGAGCACCCGCGGTCTGGGAACGGGTTCGTCGGTCCTCCGGATCGAGTTGCCCCTCGAGGCGGACGGTGGCCAGCATGTGGTCCTCCGTGCGCTCCATGGCGAGGCGAGCGCGTCGACGTCGTATGCCAACTGATCCTTAGCGGCGCGCCCATCGCGACGGTGCGGACGCATACGGACGAGCGCTGCGTGGATGCCCGCGAGCTCGCGGTTGAGGAGCTCGACGTCGTCGTGCGGGCCGCAGTCCTGGTGGTCGGCTTGGCGTTGCCGCAGTATTGAGTCCCGCAGTTTGCGGAGGACGCTGCCGACGGCAGCCGTCGCTAGCTCTCTCGGATGGTTGCGCCTGCTCATGTCAGAAAATGGCGTTTGCAAGCAGGCATCTAGAGTGCTGGTGGTGTCTGCTGCTCAAGCTGGTGCGCGACTACGCCCGCCACATCTACGGCGGCGACCTGTTCCGGACCTCCAGTGACACGCCTTCTGCCTGCCTGCCGAAGCAGTTGAAACTGCTAGAATCATCATCACAAGGAAATAAAGATGATAAATAATCATCGTCCAGCTGCTTGCATTTCTGTTTCATACGGATGTGATTCAATTCGCTTCCGCATCAATTAGGTAAAAAAAATGCATGTTTTATTTTCCACTCCAATAACGTTTTCTCTAGACGCGTCGTGTGTATGTATTTTCCTTTGCAAACAACAAAATGCCTGCTAGATTAATTTGTGCTTTTGAAGATTAATGGGGATGTCCCTCAGCGGACTAAAATTGGAATGCACTTTCTAACAATTTTCTTTGATCTCGTTTAAGGGAGACCAGAGGCGCGACAAGGTTAAAAAGTTTTGCAGCTAGCATTTCGGTGGTGCTTGGATGCATTCCACGCACAGATATTGGATGCTTCTTTCATTTTTCGTTTGTAATAGGAACAGTTACTAGATTTGAGCTTTTGAATATTAGTGTGGATTTTTTGAACATGGGAGCAAATGCCCCCTCCCTTCTTTACTCTCTGGTTCGTTCTTGTAACTGCTAAATATGCTACTTTAGAAATAAACAATATACAATAGTATATTTTACATGCCTAAACATAATCGATGCTACCGAGTTATAAAAAAAAAGATGGTGACCCTAATTCAATAACCTTTACCAAAGACAACCCTCATAGACTATAATAAAAGAATAAGAGATATTGAACCAAGGCATTAACGATAGGTGGAGTAAGACGCATGGGTCAATCAAAGTTTGTGGTGGTAACAGGAAAGAAAATGAAAAATTACATGAGAAAAAAAAAGCGGATGTTTATTTAGAAACCGTAGGTCGGCATCAAACATGCCATAGCAAAAGTACGCCTCGAGTCATGAAGAACAAACCGTGAGGCATCAAATAACATAGTAAAAGATCGCAAAGTCGTGGAGAACGCGCACCTAGAGAACTCTTGACTGCAGCTCAGCCGGAGACACCCCCTCGGCCGGCCCTCGTATATCTTTATGACAAGATGCATACGAAAAATCTAAGAGATGTTTGGTTCCCTGTCACAACTCGCCACGGATACAGTAGCCGCGCCACGCTACAGTAAACGGCGGAAGCAACCTATGGTTGTGGCATAAAAAAAACTTGCCACAGGTTGTGACGGGGACCTATGTGGCGTGGCCAGCTCAGCCCCTAGGTACCATGTTGGATGCATAATATGACCCCACGCCGAGGAGGTGGAGGGCCTGGTACGATCCCCACCCACGGGCCACCGCATTGAATATTAGGCATCGGATTTATTTTTCCCTTTCGCGTTAATAATATTTATGCACGGACAGTTATGCACTGAAAATAGAGTCCGTCTAAATTGCCGCTAATGCATTATTGTCACTAACAGACTCGAATATGCATGTATTCTCGTTTAAGGGAGACCAGAGGCGCGACAAGGTTAAAAAGTTTTGCAGCTAGCATTTCGGTGGTGCTTGGATGCATTCCACGCACAGATATTGGATGCTTCTTTCATTTTTCGTTTGTAATAGGAACAGTTACTAGATTTGAGCTTTTGAATATTAGTGTGGATTTTTTGAACATGGGAGCAAATGCCCCCTCCCTTCTTTACTCTCTGGTTCGTTCTTGTAACTGCTAAATATGCTACTTTAGAAATAAACAATATACAATAGTATATTTTACATGCCTAAACATAATCGATGCTACCGAGTTATAAAAAAAAAGATGGTGACCCTAATTCAATAACCTTTACCAAAGACAACCCTCATAGACTATAATAAAAGAATAAGAGATATTGAACCAAGGCATTAACGATAGGTGGAGTAAGACGCATGGGTCAATCAAAGTTTGTGGTGGTAACAGGAAAGAAAATGAAAAATTACATGAGAAAAAAAAAGCGGATGTTTATTTAGAAACCGTAGGTCGGCATCAAACATGCCATAGCAAAAGTACGCCTCGAGTCATGAAGAACAAACCGTGAGGCATCAAATAACATAGTAAAAGATCGCAAAGTCGTGGAGAACGCGCACCTAGAGAACTCTTGACTGCAGCTCAGCCGGAGACACCCCCTCGGCCGGCCCTCGTATATCTTTATGACAAGATGCATACGAAAAATCTAAGAGATGTTTGGTTCCCTGTCACAACTCGCCACGGATACAGTAGCCGCGCCACGCTACAGTAAACGGCGGAAGCAACCTATGGTTGTGGCATAAAAAAAACTTGCCACAGGTTGTGACGGGGACCTATGTGGCGTGGCCAGCTCAGCCCCTAGGTACCATGTTGGATGCATAATATGACCCCACGCCGAGGAGGTGGAGGGCCTGGTACGATCCCCACCCACGGGCCACCGCATTGAATATTAGGCATCGGATTTATTTTTCCCTTTCGCGTTAATAATATTTATGCACGGACAGTTATGCACTGAAAATAGAGTCCGTCTAAATTGCCGCTAATGCATTATTGTCACTAACAGACTCGAATATGCATGTATCGCGGTCCAATGATCCACCTATGTTTGTGTCGGATCTTATCCATTGTCCCAGTGCTCAATTTCAGTCTTGTGTAGTCTAAAATGCCCAACTATCATAGTTCAAAACAGTATAAATCTCTTGTCGCAAAAGAAAAGGCACAAGATAATAAATCTTGAAATGCAGCAGCGCCGAATATCTGGTTCCGACTATGGCGGATATTTTCCCTTCCAGAATTGCTACTCTTGATGCAATTCTTCACCTTCATCTGCACCAAGTGCTGGAAAGACGGGAGACCAGACTAGACCATCAAAAAACGCGCACGCCATCTGGTATCTCCGCCTTTCAGATCGATGCATGTACACGACGACGCCATTGGAAGGACCCAGGTCCAAGAACGCGAACTCGGGCGGCGTTGTCCCCGACGCGGACCACCGAGACGACGTTGGCAGGCGCACCGCCCGCGCGTTCCAAGCCCTGCCCCAAGAAATTAATGGCCGCACGTCTCGGCCACGGAGATGGTGTCTGTCATTGAGCACCCACTCCCCGCCGCCATGGCCGCCGTCGTCTGACGTGTGGAGCCATACCTTGAGCTGGAGTCCCTTCACGTACGTGGAGGAGGTAAAACGCCGAGCCGCCCGGGCGAGGACCAGTCCGCCGCAGTGCTGGAACGCCACTCCGGACGGCCGCAGCACGGAAACCTGCACGGCCGGTGGCGCCCCTGCCCAACTGGTCGACGTCCACGCAGTTGCACGTCGCAACGCCTGGGAGCAGGGTGCCGCAGCGGGTCGTGCAGCTTGTACCTCCAGACGCGCCCGGCCGGTTTCGGAGTACTTACCCGACAAGGATGCGGCCGGTCCGGCAGTCCAAGACGTGTGAGTTGAACTCGGAGCTGGCGTGGCGGGCTCCTTGTCGTCCGTGTGTGGCAGCGGGACGAACGCTGGGGGCGGGACGCAGTGGCCGGAGACGTAGAAGCCGAGGAGGCGGGCGCGGAAGAGGGTGTTGGGGGAGTCCACGCCGAGGATCTCGACGAAGAGGTTGCCGTCGTCGAGCACCTTGGGCAGGGACATGCATGGCGGCCGGCGACGGGGGAAGGTTAGCTGCCATGCCACGGTGCCTGCCGAGGAGGGTCTCTGTTCCGGTGGCTCGTCTTTTGAGACCGCCTCTTTTGACATTCACGGCTGAATGGAAGTGGCGACCATATTCCGTGGCACACTTCAGTAGTGAGCAGCAGACCTGTTCAGCTCATATCAACGAGATTCAACTGGCTTTCACAGTAGTAAATTTGGTTTGCTCTAAAGACGCCATTTGCATTTCAGTATTTGGCAACAACACATTCAATCATCCACCTGGACCGCTCTTCATCTCGATAGCATTGTGTACAGACAGTTGCTCCGTAGTACTACATCGAGGAACAGAGTCCGTACGTCCAAATTGCAGTGGTGCATTTTACATGACAGACTCGAATATGCATGCACCGCGTTGTCTCGATGCACAATTTCAGTACCCTGCAATTTAATAAAATGCCCAGATCTCATAGTTCAAAAATGTCGTCTTCTTCTAGGATCTGCTGTGGGAATAGTGTAGACTATTGGTTTCAGGGATGCTTTTCTTTTTCTTTTTTTACAAGATTTGCGTGCTCATCCAATGTGCTTATACAAGTTGAGTGGAGGTGTGATTAGGTGAAGATTGGCTGGGACGTGGCACCATGACTAATTTTATCTCGACTGACAAACTCTCTTTTTTCTGCTTGTTAAGAATGAAACGTGTTTGGCCTCCGGAAATTAAAAAAGAACCATCTTCACTTCATGATGTTACATATCATCAACAAACAGAACTGGACATCTTTTGCTTACACAACATTTTAACTGGCCACTTAAATATTTAAGATTTCTCCTCCGGAGGGAATGTGGTTCCTAGTTTCCAACTCAACATATGAAAACAACTCAAAGGTACAAGAAGGAGAAGACATATGTACATGACCACGAGATCAAAGATGTTAGATTTCTCCTCTGGAGAGAATGTGGTTCCAATTTTCCAACCCCAACAGAAGAACAGCAAAACAAAGGTACTGAGTAAAGGAGGCAGACATGTGTCCATGACCACGAGATTACAGAGTATAATATTATTTTAAATTTCCTCCGCGTTCTGTTAACTTTGTTTTTTTGAAACGGCGTTCTGTTAACTCATTACATAAACAAAGTGCATCATCTCAGATGTTACAGTGAAAAACATTATTATCTGAGATCAAAATAAGTTAAACAACAACAACATGAGATCATTCCACTTGGTTATTTCCGTCCCTCGGTATTGCTGGGAAGGTAGGAGGCCAAAGCATCTTGAAGGGGGAGACATGTAGGAAGGACGCGTTTCCCCGTATTCTCTGATCAAGTTTCTCCACTTTCTCAGTCCTACTCTTGAGATGCATACAAATGACAACCGCACTTGCCTCCAGCCCCAAGAACACAAACTCACAAGTATCATCGACTGCCCTCACCCTGACATCCTCGAGCCGATTGCACGCCTCGCGCACCTGAATTCTGTCATACACCAGCACCCAGTCATCTGTGTTTGTTGCAAGGCGCCAGACGCTGAGCAGATAGCCTTCAGCATAGACGAGACTTAGCCCAGAATCCTCCTCCTCCTGATCTCCAAGAGAGAGCTTGTAGTTGGTTGTCCTCACTGTGTCCGGGAGCGTGATGACAGAAACGTTGGCGGTGGACATGTCCAACCGGATAATGCGAACAGGGTATGTGTGGGTCCGCACGTGCTGCAAGGTATCGCAGTGGTTAGGATGTGACAGCATGTAGATCCTGCCGCCGGCCGGCGGCAGCATGCGAGTGATCTCAGGCAGTGTCTCCGGGTGATCCAGTACTGCCGTGCGGTGGACGACCCAGGCGCCGGATCGCAACGTGAGCAGATCAACCTCGAGTTTCGTGCCGATCGAGAATATGCCCACGGCGGCGGCGCCGTCGTCCCCGGCGAGGAAGAACCAGATG
>LAPY01003304.1:25283-56846 GCA_000970635.1 Eragrostis tef | reverse complement strand
GGGGTGCGGACGCGCGGCGGAGCGGGCCGGGCAGGAGGAGGCCGAGAGGTGGACGGGTGGGGTGGAGGAGGGTCGACGGCGGAGTGGAGGAGGACGTCGGTGCGGGGAGGGCGAGGTGGAGGAGCGGCGAGGCGGCGGGGGTTGGTGAGGTGGAGGAGCGGCGAGGCGGTGCGGAGTGGACACGGCGGCGCGGGGAGGGCGAGGTGGAGGAGGCGGCACGGCGGCGCGGGGTGGGCGAGGCGGCGGTAGGGTGGCAGGGCGGCGGCAGATCCGGATGAGGAAGAAATGAAGCGGATGGGGAAGAAAGAAGCCGCGGAAGCGGCTAAGTGTTGAAATCATGATGTTTGCTGAGAGCCCGACATTTGGCTCTCGGCAAACATTTTTTTTGTTTTTTTCTTTATTGTATGCCGAGAGCCCAGGCGCTACGCTCTCGGCAGACCTTTTTTCTTTTTTTCCCTTTACTTTCAAATTTTGTTTTTCTTGACATTTTGATTTCTAACACATTTATTTTTTCGATTTCTCCATCCGATATCATTTTCAAAATACGAATTTTCAAAATTCAATTTAAAAACGTATTTTTCATTGACATTTGATTTCAAATAAAAATGTTCTATAACTTGTCAAATACATAGTTTCTATAACTTATCAAGAGCTAGAAATTACATATCTACTATTTGTCTACCCGAGATTACTCGGAAAAATTCAAATTTTCGCTTTCAAAAAATTCATATGTATTTTTCATTGACAAAGCAAATTCAAATTTCAAAAGCATTCAACAGCAAAGATGTGTAACTTTTGAAGAACTACAAGTTCTCTTTTGGTCATTTTTAATACGATAAAATTGTAGCCACCTTGTTCACAAATTTTAAATGTATCTCTTCATGTTTCTATGAACTACCCGGGTCCTTTCTAGTTTGTGAACAAGTTTACCTTCGCTTTCTCGAATGAACAAATAACCAAAATAGAAAGTGTAGATCTCTAGATTTTATACAACTTTATAGTTAACAAGATTTTTATTTGAATAAATCTAACGCATGAAAAAATTCATTGAAAATAACTTTGCCGAGGTTGGCTCTCGGCAAACAATTATTTGCCGAGAGCGGCACTCGGCAAAGACATTTTTTTTCTGCCGATTGCCCGCTTTGCTGAGAGCCAGCCGCGCTATGCTTGGTAAAAATATTTTTTCTTTTGCCGAGAATTCTCTTGTAGCTCTCAGCAAACCGTGGCATGAGGCCTATATTTCTGACGGCGTCACGATTTTGGGACGGTCGTCAAATGTTGCCGAGCGTCTTGGTTCTGCCGAGTGTTTTCCATAGTTTTGCCTAGAGGTTTTGGTAGGGCTCTCGGCAAACTTATTTTTTTTGCTGAGAGTTCGATTTTGCCAAAGGTTGGCTCCCGGTAGGCGGTGTCGCGCCGAGTGCGTCGGCTTTGCCGAGAGTTGCTCTCGGCAAACTCGGTGTTTGCCGAGTGCCGACGAATTGCTCCCGGCAAAGCCACGCGCACCCGGCAAATAACCGGTTCCCGTAGTGGTAGCAGCATCTTTTCGCTATGTCTATGGTAAACTGTGCGATTTTCTTCAGCAAGCACTACCTTGTGCTGACGAGAAACTGAACTGAAGGATATTTTGTGTCTCCTGGGATTTTTATCTTCCTACACGTACATAATTCCTCATTCCGCAGCTTATGGGCATTTGGTTCTGAATTCGACCTTTGCTGAATTGTGAAACATTGACAATTTCAGTTGTCTCACCTTCAGTTTTTAAGCAATGATGTTTGGACAACTAGAGTTTTTGTTCATTTTTGAACTAAAGGTTGTTGTAACTTGTAACCCACGAGCCACTCTGAGGCAGAGGCCCACATGGAAGTTTGAGAGAACCTTCTAGAAGCCAGGAACTAACTTGGAAGAGATGGAGCTACAGTCTAGATACTGCCGATGAACTCCACGACTCAGCCGACCGGTACATAACTTATTTGTGCCTTTCTTGACATAGGACCTCCTTGTACCCATATAAATAGTTGGGACTCACCTAAGTGGGAGGAGAGATGACGGGCATGATAGATAGTCGAGTTTAGAGCCATCGGAGCCTTTCCTGTTCTGCTAATCTTTTTGTTTAGAGTCACTGGGACAACGGTGTGCCTTCAAATGCACCACCGTTGTCTTGTTTTACTGTATTTCTGTCTTCTGAGTACTTCATCTTTTTTGTTTTGGCATGTATTTGATGGAGGAAAATTCGGGCAAATTTTTTTTTCCCTCTTCGAGCCTTAACGTCATCTTCTGTTAGTCAAACTGTTTTATGCATTCTGAAATTCAATGTCTGGGATAAATATTTTTCCACGAGCCAAGACATAATTTCTCTAGCTAGTAGGTTAAGTTCAATGTCATTGGGAGAACGTTGCTCTGCTAGGGTGGCGATGTATCTTGTATCTTACATTAAGCTTGTTAATTGTAAATATAGATTTTGAGATGTATGATAACTCCTCCGGCATGAGTTTCTCTCTATTTGCATGTATGCTTATTGTTATGATTGTTTAGAATCCAGAACTCATGAGGGTAGACAAAAGAAACTAGCATGGAATTCAGCACATTAACTCCATGTAGTAGGAAAGAGATGCATCACTAGGGCCAACTAGTCGGTCCTAGCAGAGCTCATGCTCCGATTTCTAGTCAATAGTGAAGAATGAAAGCTCTAACATCGATCATCTGAACACAAAAGCATTTGGGAACAGAATTTTTTTTGAAGTTTCCTTGAAGCACACAAGCATTTGAAGGCACATCGGAACCCACAATGCACAGGACAAGCACACATGAAACCGTATGCCACGGATAGATTATTAGTATCATTCGGCCACAGTCATCCGAATCCACGTTACAAACGAGCAGAATAATTAATTTTTCTATCTACCATTGTTCCTGCTCTAGCTACCACGTGGAATGAAATTGAGATAGTAAGGTCGCAGTGGCAATGGGATTCGTATTGCTGAAGGTTATTGTACGGACGTGATTATGGACAGAAGTGGTTGATAAGGGGATAGGCGTCACCAATGCTACGACGGCTGGCTTCTAGCCTCTTGCCGGCGGGATCTAGTGGGGCCTTGCTTATGATCTCGTTCCTGATCTCAATAATTAAAGGAAAGAGGCAAAAAAGGAGATATATTTATTTAATTATAATTTTTTTGAGATTAATATATATGTATTAGATTATATGAGAGGAAAAGAGACATCAATATGCAATTGCTTAGTGTGTGGTAATTCTAACCCTCTAAAGGCCACAAAGAAGACCACACACCCCTTACTGCTTGTAGGCAAAACATGCATTGGGCCTTCTTTTTTTTATTGTTTTGGGACTTGGCCCATTTGGGTGGGCTACTCTCGGTTTGTTGACAAAGGAGGCCAAACAAGGCCACACCCTCTTACTACTTGTAGGCAAAACAGGCTTTGGCTTTTTTTTATTGTTTTGGGACTTGGCCCATTTGAGTGGGGCTACTTGTTTGGTTTGTTGAGAAAGGAGCCCAAGCAAGACCAAACAAACTTAGGGTTTCCAATGTCATGATATATAAGGTTGGGATGTACAGACTTAGGTTTCAAAATAATTGAAGGTCCTGAGTTTATTAATTTCGTGTTCCAATCTGAAGATAAAGAGACATCCATAAACAAAGGTATTACCCTCTAGATCTAATCTCTTGCACAACTCTATTCACAATTCTCTAGATCTGATATCTTACCTAGATTTGATTTCTAACCTAAGATTATTTCAATTTCTAAGTCTATTGATGATTTTCTAGATCTGATTTCTTGCTTAGATGATTGTTACATCTGGTTGTAGCCGTAGTTTGGAGCTGATTTGACGGGAGGATCTAGTTTGTATTTTTGGAGTAGATAAATCAGTCGTTTCCTCAGCAACCATAGATTTATTCCGTGGTGTCTCCATGGTGAGTCAGTGAGTGAAGAGCTACAGGTTGATGTACTGATGCCGGGGCGAAGCCAGAGCGCGAGGTCGCGGGGGTCAGCCAGCTTTGCCGATTGGGTCAGAACCCTTGGTGTGATCAGCAACGAATGGTGATTCTCCCTTGATTTTGCTGTAAGCCATCGGTGTAATTCTAGGAGTACCGCATGTACAGCAATAGAAACGGGATCGCATATCCAGACGGAGAATTTGTTGTGCTGTGGTAGCGAGGCATGAGCTGGGCACCTCGTGGGAGTCATGGGTTCAGCCTATTGCAAGACTCCGTAGAGGCGCAGGAATCGCAGTGTACAGCGGAAGCAGGTTCCTTACATTGCCTCTTGAACCGTGCAGGGCTCCACCCTGGCGCAGACAGCACGTATTACTTGTTTTCTTTTTTCTTTTTTGCACGACCGTCTTGGCCAGCCAGAAACTACGTTTTACTGGTTTTCTGAGTCATATGCGTTTCTCTCGTGTCCTCCGTCGCTGCTACTAGCTCTGCTTTTTTTTATTGTTTTGGGACTTGGCCCATTTGAGTGGGGCTACTTGTTTGGTTTGTTGAGAAAGGAGCCCAAGCAAGACCAAACAAACTTAGGGTTTCCAATGTCATGATATATAAGGTTGGGATGTACAGACTTAGGTTTCAAAATAATTGAAGGTCCTGAGTTTATTAATTTCGTGTTCCAATCTGAAGATAAAGAGACATCCATAAACAAAGGTATTACCCTCTAGATCTAATCTCTTGCACAACTCTATTCACAATTCTCTAGATCTGATATCTTACCTAGATTTGATTTCTAACCTAAGATTATTTCAATTTCTAAGTCTATTGATGATTTTCTAGATCTGATTTCTTGCTTAGATGATTGTTACATCTGGTTGTAGCCGTAGTTTGGAGCTGATTTGACGGGAGGATCTAGTTTGTATTTTTGGAGTAGATAAATCAGTCGTTTCCTCAGCAACCATAGATTTATTCCGTGGTGTCTCCATGGTGAGTCAGTGAGTGAAGAGCTACAGGTTGATGTACTGATGCCGGGGCGAAGCCAGAGCGCGAGGTCGCGGGGGTCAGCCAGCTTTGCCGATTGGGTCAGAACCCTTGGTGTGATCAGCAACGAATGGTGATTCTCCCTTGATTTTGCTGTAAGCCATCGGTGTAATTCTAGGAGTACCGCATGTACAGCAATAGAAACGGGATCGCATATCCAGACGGAGAATTTGTTGTGCTGTGGTAGCGAGGCATGAGCTGGGCACCTCGTGGGAGTCATGGGTTCAGCCTATTGCAAGACTCCGTAGAGGCGCAGGAATCGCAGTGTACAGCGGAAGCAGGTTCCTTACATTGCCTCTTGAACCGTGCAGGGCTCCACCCTGGCGCAGACAGCACGTATTACTTGTTTTCTTTTTTCTTTTTTGCACGACCGTCTTGGCCAGCCAGAAACTACGTTTTACTGGTTTTCTGAGTCATATGCGTTTCTCTCGTGTCCTCCGTCGCTGCTACTAGCTCTGCCTTCCGCAGGATTGCTAAGCTAAGACTGATCGACGCCCACCATCTAGCTACAGCAGAACTGATCTTCGGTCTCACGCCGTGGTGGAAGACTTCGTTTTTTTGTTATGCAACCTGCAAGACTTAGTTTTGCGTCTTTCTCCATCTTTCTCGTAGCTATTTACTATCAGTTAGTTGCTGGTGGGATTTTTTTCATTCTTTCAATTTTAGTGACATAGAGCAATCAAACTCTTCCTTACTGATCTGAAGAAATCATTCTATGGTGAGAAAGGAATTTAACAACACATGTTTATTGAGGGGTTAATGCTCATAAATTTTCCATTGTGTTCACGATGGCAAATTAATTTCTTGACTATTCCAGCGAGGACAGTATTTTTTGTTTTCTGCAATTAGCTGGGACAGTATTATGGTAGTCAATTTTATACTGTCATAGAATTCTTAATTATAAGCACCGTAGTGCTTTGCGCCCAGGCATAATTGAGTCATGGGTATGTGCATCTTGCTGGATACAAAGTTTTCATCGTGATATGCCTTCTATGTTTTTGGTCCGTTTCACAACACTTGTCCTGCCTGAAATCCTTTTTGGGTAATATTGTGGATTTCCAGTAAATTTCGCGTTGTTCATGCCCAAGCTTCAGTACCTTTCTTACAGGACACAATCCTCTGCGGAGTCTTTTATGTCATGAAATGCTTTTACTAGAACTGATTTTGCCGGGGCGTATGATACTGCATATCCCTTCAGTATGCTGTAGATATACTGAAGCGCTATAATTATTTAACAATTTCGAAACTATTGGAATTTCATTTTTCTCTTTTGCCATATAACAGCTTTGTGAGAAAGCCTAGTTTATTGACCATCACAATGCTTGACTCCTTCAGTTCTTTTGTTATACTGTCTTTCTGACTTCTGAGTACTTTTTTTTGTGGCATGTCCTTGATAGAGGAAAATTCGGGTAAACTATTTTTTTTTCTTTTAAAATGTTAACATCTCTTCTCTCATATGTTGGATGTGATTTCTGATAGTCAGCCTGTTGTATGCATTCTGAAACTCAATGTCTGGGATAAATATTTATTCCACGAGCTAAGACATATATTTCTAGTGCTTTTTTTTGCTGCACTTTGTCATGTCACTTCTCTTCACATGTCACAGGTGAATGGTCTGAAGAATGTTTACTGCAGACCCAAAACAATTAGAAGTATATACTAGGTAACTAGAATGACTTGGATATGCCTGAACTTCTATTTTATAAATGCTTCAGTATGTTTGATCATAAATCAGTCTGTGCACAAATATATCCTAAATGATTCGCGTATTCTAAATGTACTTCTCACTTTTTGTAGTATAACAAAGGCCAATTTTTTTTTGTGAACAGCAAATTGTGTACTTTTGTGTTCCTTGATATATCTGATGAATTTTCCTGAAGCATATATGCACCAGTACAGATCTTATAAGTTTTCATCTTTGTTATTTACAGCGAATATTTTCTGCATGTGATAAGAATACGATAAAATCGGCATCCTAGGTTCGTTAGTTACTTTCTAAACAAAGTGACGTGCTATTTTTATCGAGGGTACCATCTCTAATAATTAACTGATAGCCACACATACTAAAATGAACTCATTCCATTCTGAGTTTCCATAGAATGAAAACCAACTAAAGGATAATTATATTACGAGTCTTTGATTCAGTAACTTTTTCAGTTTTTCGCAACTATTAGTTTACTTAACAATGTTTTCTATGTATCAGATGTCAAATATCTAATCATTATAGCTCTTCCATTCTTTGACTATAATGTGTTGGCAGAGATGGTAGACTGATCCTGTTGTTTGGGACTTAGTTATTTACTGTCATAGCTATTAGGTAACTGACGACGGATAGGCCACAAGTTTTGAAACAAATGCGTGTGTGTATAGATATTTACACTTAATATCTTGGGGAAGGAACCAAAAAATATTCTACGTATGTTGTTCTTGCATAAGAATAGACCGACAACAATATTATGAAGCATATCTGGTATGGTTTTCTTCATTATTAGGAACAGTCAGAACACTGGTGTTCCTTTAATAAACTGCTTTACAAAGCATTGTATTTTCTGAAATGTAGATGCTGATATGATGCTTAAGTACGAAGGAGTCAAATTTTATGTACATTTCCCTACCAACTAGACTATATTTGAAGCATCAGAGTCTTGCCATCCTCATTAGTTAATTATTGGTTACCACTATAATGTAAAGAACCATATTGATAGCATATACATTCTATTGCACGCTGCTTTCTCAGAAAAAATATTGGAACATATTTTACAGACATCGCTGGAATGCAATCTAGAATTGACTGTAGAATTATTGTTGAACAGGTCTGCTGCTCAGTGAGTATTGGTTATATTGCTGGATATAGAGATAACCACCACACAAGGTAATCATTTTTTTTGTGAAGATTATTGCATCTATGTGAAATCATCTATTATTCCATTTATAGAGAATATGTCAATTATATTGCTCAGGTTTCATAGTTGAGTTGTTTTACTGTTATAAATAATCATCAAAGAATGGCATGTTTCTAGAAAGAACTTTGTTGTTGCCCTCTGTTTGGATTTTGTCTTCTTCCCCATCTTCAAATGTTTCAATCTTGATGCCGACAGGAAAAATTACCTTTCTCTACGAACTAATGGTTGGAAAATCCTTAAACTCAAAATATTTCTTAAGCTGGTTCCAAGAATTTTAGATTATGTTGGCCTATTAAGATCCTATATATACCTGTTACTGTTTAGGGTTAATCTATACATTATGTTACCTGAACAATGTTAAATTAGAAGCTTTGTTAAATTAGCCTAATAAACGTTATATGTATTTGAGATTTGTAAGGAGAATTCTCCCGGGCCTTTTTTAGTGAATGGACCATGATTATTTGCACTACTACGATTTACTACGATAGCATAGATTTTTTTTCTGTAAAATTATTAGAACTGTGATATATCATCTATAGTCTATACTATATTTGTCCATAAGAAGGTTTCAAATAGATTATATTCTAGGTTATTTTACTGTGATCAAATCAAGAAATATTTATATTGTGGACACATAAAGTAGCGTAAAATTAATTAGAATACTGCAATGTGATATACAAAGTATCTGTATCTATTACTCACTACTATATACTATCATTTTAACACTCATGAACTGCTTCACGGTAAACTAGCTAGTTCATAGCTATCAATTTTATGTATGTCTTATTCTTCATTCATGCTTTGATGCAGACTGCTCAATTACCCGTGAACGAAAGTACACCAGCTGCAATGGACCGCAACCCCCGGCCACCAGCACCGCAGGCTTCGCAGTCGTTCATGGCATCCAACAACACAACCCAAAGAATCGTGCGGATCGACCAGTCTACGTTCCAGTTGCTCATGCGGCATTATGCTACAGAGCAGACAACCGGGAGGGCCGCGGCCATATCTGACGACAATGCTGCTGAGCATGTCATAACAAGCTCGCAATCTGTCGTCTATCTGCCGGTGTTGCCAGTGCGCCAGCACCCCTTGCCGAAACTACCTATTTTCAGGCCACCGGCGCCTGGCCTGCAAGCCACCATGGTCCCAGAGAATGCACCGGGGCTGCTGCGCTCATTTCCAGAGCCAAGTCTATGTGTGTTAAACATGCAGGCGGAGCCACCATCACCGGACACAATGTCAACTCTTGATGAGGAGGATGTGATGGATACAGATGGAGATGAGGAGGCCGTCAGCATGCAGAGATCCACTCCCCATCGTCACCAGCCTTGAAGACGTTGGTGGATGGGCTGGCGAGCCAGAGCCCGCGGTGGACTTGATCTTGGCCATGTCTGACCTGCGCACTGAAGATCAAACTGAGGGTTTGTGACATGAGGCAAATTTATCTGGGCAAGCATATGGACAACTATAGTATGTCGACAACTGATGGACCGTTCATCTTTGCAACAGATAATATTAGACTATATAGTTCCTTTCGAAGATCATGTGGTTCTTAAACTTATGGAATTCTGTTATCAATGAGTTAATCAGTGAATATTCATATCATGTTTTCATAGCCTAAAAATTCGTTTTTGATGAGAAACTGAAGGATGTTTTATGTCTCATGTTGGGCATTTGGTTCTGAATTCGACCTATGCTGACTGCTGAAACATTGACAATTTCAGTAGTCTTAGCTTCAGTTTTAAGCGATGAGGTTAGGACAACTAGAGTTTTTTGTTCATTTTTTGAGCTGAAGCCTAAAGGTTGTTGTAACCCACGAGCCAATCAACCAAGAGTTGAATTTATCCAATATTTTAGCAACCGCCATAAAAACTTTTCGAAGAATTTGCATGTCATGATCACGGAAATTTTCAATCCAAGTTGACATCAATTCGGATTACAGGATCCAAAGCCTTCTGAGGAATATTGTTCGCTGGAAACTCTGAGGCAGAGGCCAACATAGAAGTTGGAGAGTAGAGAATCTTTCGGAAGGTAGGAACTGACTTGGAAGAGATCAAGCTACAATCCAGATAGCACCGATCAACGCAAGGACTCAGCCGATCGGCACATAACTTAATTGTGCCTTTTTCGACATAGGACCGGCTTGTACCCACATAAATAGTTTACACATGCCTACGAGCGAGGAGAGATGCCAGAAATTAAGACTGCCGAGTTAGAGACATCGGGCCCCTGCCCCGTCACGCTACTCTGATCTCTAGCTAGCTAGTAGGTTAGTTTCAATGTCAATGGGAGAACAATGCTCCACTAGAGTGGCGATGTATCTTGCATCTTACATTAAGCTTGTTAATTGTAAATATATATAGATTTTGAGATGTATGATAACTCCTCTGGCATGAGTTTCTCTCTATTTGCATGTCTATATGCTTGTTGTTATGATTGTTTAGATGATTTAATGGTCATTAGACCTTGCTCCAGAACTCATGAGTGTAGCCAAAAGAAACTAGCATGGAATTCTGCACATTAACTCTCTATGGTAGGAAAGAGATGCATCCTTTATCTAAAAAAAAAGGAAGAAGATGCATTACCAAGGGCAACTAGTCGGTCCTAGATGCTCCGATTTCTAGTCAATAGTGAAGGATGAAAGCTCTAACATCGATCATCTGAACACAAAAGCATTTGAGAACAGGATATTTTTTAAGTTTCCTTGAAGCACACAAGCATTTGCAGGCACATCGGAACCCAGAACCCACAATGCACAGGACAAGCACACCTGAAACCATACGCCACGGATTTATTATTGATATTATTTGGACACAGCCATCCGAATCCACCTTACAAATCAGTAGCATAATTAATTTTCCTATCTACCATAATTAATTTGCGCCCAGGCATAATTGAGTCATGAGTATGTGCATCTTGCTGGATACCAGGTTTTCAACGTGATATGGCTTCTGTTTGGTCCTATTCACACTAGTTCTGCCTGGAATCCGTTTTTAGTAATATTGTGGATATCCAATCAATTTCGCGTTGTTGATGCCCCAGCACGGAGTATTGTTGGGACTGTGCTGTTTTTTTTTTAAAACAGTGTGGTGTATAGCAATTAATAGGAAAAAACTAGTAAAGCTTATTATACCGTGCCTCCGCTCTGCTGACGGAGAACCTTAAGTAACTTTTGTGTCTGTTTGGTGTTTATCTTCCTACATATATACCTAAACCTACTCCTTTACGGAGAAACAGACTCACTTGTCCATTAGCGCGAGGCATCGCCGTGCATGAGCTGGGCAAGCCACGGACGCATGGGTTCTGTTTGCTGGCACAGGAATGCCGTGGGTACCACAAGCATGTCTATCGCTCCACACGAACTGTGCAGAGCTCCAACCTGTCACAATTATCTGCCAACAACTGCCAAATGGGGACCAGCCACCCAGCGACGTAGGTTTCACTTGCTTGTTAGAGTCGCGTCTCTCTCGTGCCCCCGCACCACCTCTTCCCCCGGCGTTGTGCTGGTACCTCTGCTAAACTTGTGGCCTTGTGGGGCTGATTCCACACTACACCACACCACCTCTTGCCACGTACTGCAGATTCCAGTCTTCCCCCAACGTTTCATCAGCCTGCAGGGTCAGGTAACCTTTGCTGATTGTTTGTTTTTTGCAGGAATTAGGCAGAATCGTTTTCTGAAAGATCTAAGTTTCATGCTGACTGAAGTGAGATTGGCTGATACGATTTGTAATTAATACAAGCATCCTCCCATCTCTACCTGTAGTCGAATGGAAAGGAAGGGCATTTTATACAGTTTTCAATTTTCATTTCTTTTTCTGCTAATAGATGGTCGATCTGATGGCAACAAGGCCAACGGCCCTCTACCTAGATCCTAGTCTGTGCTAGTGGTACATCTCCACATGCTGATGTTTCTACCATGATTCAAGTATTAACCTCAAGTTTCTGCATCGATGAAACATTTATGAAGTCTTTCTGTTCCCAATCGAGCTCTGCCTTTGACAAAAAAAAAGATTATGCAAATGTTAAAATGTGTCTGATTCTGAAAAAGGGTGAGGCACGACCAACTGCCTGTAATCTGTTCGGTTAGCCGAAGTAGCAAAAACTGAATAGAATCAAAATTACAAAGAAAATAATATATACAGAATTGCTCCAATCCCTAATCTGATGGAAGGAATAGAAAACGTATTAGCTTTTAAATTTTTGCATCCAAAACGGAACAGATATTTTTCGAAACTTAATATTGGTTTTGTTATTTTATAAGAACAAAGTTTAACGAAAAATATTGCACTGAACAAGACTGTTGGACTGCGGCTCTGTTTCTATTTCATGTATACCTGTGATGTACATGATGCTGAAAAGAAAGTAGCTGTTAGGGTTTACGCTCGTCACTGGACATTCCCTTTTTGTAAGAAGTTCCACTTGTAATTCTTGTTCAAATGTCCTGATTTCAATTTTGCATGCATTGCTGCACTAAAGAATACCTCATTAGATGGTCAAAGATTAATCAACAGTTATGGTTTACGTATGCTCGTTACTAGAACTGATGTTGCCAGGCGTATGATGCTGCATATATATCCCTTCGGTATGCTGTAGATATAGTGATTGTGCTATAAATATTAAATAATTTCTAAACTATTGGAATTTGATTATTCTTTTTGCCATAGCAGCTTTGTGTGGTAAAGCCTACTTTATTGACCATCACAATGCTTGACTCCTTTAGTTTATTTGTTGTACTGTATTTCTGTCTTCCGAGTACTTCATATTTTTTTTATGTCCTTGATGGAGGAATATTCGGGTAAAGTATTTTTTTTTCCTTCGAACGTTAACCTCTCTTCTCTCATATGTTGGATGTGATTCTTCTGTTAGTCAGCCTGTTGTATGCATTCTAGATTGAATTCAATGTCTCAGATAAATATTTATTCCAGGAGCTAAGACATATTTTCCTAGTGCTTTTTTTTTTTGCTGCACATGGTCATGTAACTTCTCTTCACATGTCACAGGTTAATGGTCTGAAGAATGTTTACTGCAGACCCATAACAATATTTCAAGGATACACGAGGTAACTAAAATGACTTGGATATGCCTGAACTTCTTTTTTGTCTGAAATATGCACGGGCCTTTCCCTTTTATAAATGCTTCAACATGTTTGATCATAAATCAGTTTGTGCATATATATTCTAAATGATTCATGTATTCTAGTTGGACTTCTCACTTTTTGTAGTATGAAAAAGGCCTTTTTTGTGAACAGAAAATTGTGTACTTATGTGTTCCTTGATATATCTGCTGAATTTTCCTGCAGTATACATGTACCAGTACAGATCTTATAATTTTATATCTTTGTTATTTACAAATATTTCTGCATGTGATAAGAATACGATAAATCAATCCGAGGTTCGTTAGTTACTTCCTAAGCAAAGTGACTTGCTATTTTTATCGAGGGCACCATCTCCAGTAACTGATAGCCACACATACTAAAATGAACTCATTCCATTCTGAGTTTCCATAGAATGAAAACCAACTAATAGATAACTATATGGTGAGTCTTTCATTTGGTAACCTTTTTCAGTTTTTCACTACTATTAGGTTACTTAACAATGTTTTGTTTGTATTAGATGTCAAAAGTATAATCATTATAGCTCTCCATTATTGCCTATAATGTGTTGGCAGAGATGGCAGCCAGCCTGATCTTACTGTTTGGGACTTAGTTATTTACTGTCATAGCTATTAGGTAACTTCCGATGGATGGGCCACAAGTTCTGAAACAACTGCATATGTATATAGCTAATTACACTTAATATCTCGGGGAAGGAAAAAAGAATTATTCTAATTAAGTTGCATAAGAATAGACTGACAACATTATGAAGCATATCTGGTATTTGCTGAAATCCAGATGCTGATATGATGCTTAACTAAGTAGAATGAGACAAATTTTGTGTACATTTCCCTACCAGCTAGACTATATTTGAAGCATCAGAATCGATCGTGCCATCCTCAATAGTTAATTATGTTTTACCCCTACAATGTAGTGACAAAAAAAATATATTCTATATACATCGCTGGAATGCAATCTAGAATTGACTGTGGAATTATTATTGAACTGGTCTGCTGTTGAGTGAGTATTGGTTATATTGCTGGATTAGTGATAACCACCACACAGGGTAATCATTTTTTTGTCATGAAGATTATAGCATCTATGTGAATAATCTATTATGCTCCATTTATATAGAATATATCAATTTTATTGATCAGGTTTCATAGTTGATTGGTTTTAATCTTACAAATAATCATCAAAGAATGGTATTTTTCCAGAAATAACTTTGTAGTTTTTTTTGTAGAAAATAGGAAAAAGCATCCCAGCCTACACTGTGGTAACCCGAGCCTTTCAGCTTAATGTGGCCACTACAGATCCTATACCTGCTTCAGTTTGGGGGTAATCTGTGCGTTTTGTTACATGAATAATGTTAAATTAGAAGTTCTGTTATCTTTTATTTTGATTGTAGGTTCAATTTCTTAGCTGCGTAGGCTAATCAATGTTATACGTATTTGAGATATGAAAGGCAAATTCTCCTAGAGATTCGCTTTTTAGTGAATGGTTGGGCTGCTACCTTTTTCTAGGATAACATTTTTCTTGGAAAATTGTTAGAACTGTAATATGTCATCTACGGTACATTGATGCATAAAAGGATGTTAGAAATATAACCCAGTTCCAGAAATCTTTATATTTATGGACAGAGTAGCGTAAAATTAGAATACTGCAATATTATGATATACAAATATCTATATGTATTGTTCACTACCACGATATACTATCATTTGATAACACATGAACTGCTTCACAGTAAACTAGCTAATTCTAGAAAGAACTTTGTTGCTGCCCTCTGTTTGAATTTTATCCTCTGTATCCCATCTTCAACTTTTGCAATCTTGATGCCGACAGGCAAAGCGACATTTAATGGTTGGGAAATCCTTAAACTGAAAATATTTCATAAGCGGGTTCCAAGCCTTTTAGCTAATTGTGGCTTATTAAGATATATACCTGTTACTATTTAGGGGCAATCTGTGCGTTATGTTACACGAACAATGTTAAATTAGAAGCTCTGTTACATATAGTATTTTGTAGGTTCAATTTCCTAGATTCGTAGCCTAATAAACGTTATATGTATTTGAGATTTGTAAGGAAATTTTTCCAGACCTTTCTTAGTGAATGGACCATGATTATTTGCACTGCTACTTTTTATACGATAGCGTAGGTTGTTTTTCTGTAAAATTATTAAAACTGTGATATATCATCTATGCTGTATTTGTGCATAAAAATGTTTCAAAAAAATGAAATTTTAGGTGGTTTTACTAGAATTCTTTATATTGTGGACACATAAAGTAGCATAGAATTAAATAGAATACCGCAACATGATATACAAGTATCTGTATGTATTACTCACTACCATATACTACCATTTGATCAATCGAACTGCTTCACAGTAATCTAACTAGTTCATGGTTATCAAGTTATGTATGTTTTATTCTTCATTCATTCTTTGATGCATACTGCTCAATTACCCGTGAACGAAAGCACATCAACTGCAATGGACCGCAACCCCCGGCCACCAACACCGCCAGCTTCGCAGTCGTTCATGGCATCCAACAACACAACCCAGAGAATCGTGCGGATCGACCAGTCTACGTTCCAGTTGCTCATGCAGCATTATGGTACAGAGCAGACAACCAGGAGGGCCGTGGCCACATCTGACGACAATGCTGCTGAGCATGTCATAACAAGCTCGCGATCTGTCGTCTATCTGCCGGTGTTGCCAGTGCGCCAGCACCCCTTGCCGGAACTATCTATTTTCAGGCCACCGGCGCCTGGCCTGCAGGCCACCATGAATGCACTGGGGCTGCTGCGCTCATTTCCAAAGCCAAGTCTATGTGTGTTGAACATGCAGGCGGAGCCACCGTCACCGGACACAATGTCAACTCTTGATGAGGATGATGTGATGGATAAATATGGAGATGAGGAGGCCGTCAGCATGCAGAGATCCACTCCACATCGTCACCAGCCATGAAGAACGTTGGTGGAAGGGCTGGCGAACTCGATCTTAGCCATGTCTGTCCCGCAAACTGAAGAAAACTGAGGGTTTGTGACATGAGGCCAATTTATCTTGGCAAGCATAGGTCGACGACTGGTTTGCACATGTTCATCTTTGCAATAGATAATGGTAGACTGTACAGTTTGTTTCGAAGATCATGTGGTTCTTAAACTTATGGGATTCTGTTATCAATGAGTTAATCAGTGAATATTCATATCATGTTTTCATAGCCTACAAATTTGTGTGTGATTTTATTCTTCGTTCATAACAAACACTACAAGAGATCTGGCCTTCTATGATTCCAGAAAAAAATAGATTTTATGTCAGGATGAACAATCTGCGACGCCAACGTGACAAAACTGCATTTGTCGCGCATTGCACGTTTTGGAATCATATTCTACGATTAATACACATTTTTTTGCGTCTTAAATCTTTACGACGTTTGTTTACAAAAAAACGTTGTAAAATGAAATTTGGCCCGCTAGCTACCAGCCTTGAATGGGCCAAGCCATATAGAGGTCCTTTTCATTTTTGTATTCTTAACAGACCATGTTTTACCAATTTATTTGTATAGGCTATATGGGCCTTGGTATTTTCTTAGTCTTTTTAATAATTTTTCATATTGGCTAATTTAACATGCCACGCAGCCCAATATCAGATTATTGCAGTCCACATTTATAAAGAAAACCATGCAGCCCACAAAATCACATCAGCCCACAAAATTATCAGGTTCCTCATACAGCCCACAATATTACCAAGCACAATATTACCAGGTCGACATACAATCCCCAGCCATCAGGATCTACAATACCGCCAACAATTCAGGCTCAACATACAGCCCAAAAACACAGCTTTAACATACAACAACACTAACATAAACTTAGTTAACTAAGCCAAGCATCACCAGAAAGTTCAGATGGCCCAAAAAACTGATCAGCCAATCCCCAAAGCTTCCTTGACATCGTCACTAAGTCCAGTCTTGGTGCTGTTGTGGCACTCCTTGAAAAGATGAATCGCATTGAGCTCCACATCTTTATATTTCTCATCTTGCTTCTGAAATTACATGCACACCAATGCATTTTTAGAAGTCTATTAGTTGAATGCTACGAAACAGCAACTAAATACAAATGTAGTATGAAATGCAACAATAATATTCAATTAATAAGTGTGCAATCGTGAGATGTGATAAGCATGCAATCATTTTCCCCACTTTCTCTTAGTGCTACAGCAAAAATGGTACAACAGCCAAGAAGTCTAGGTAAAAATGGAACAGAAGCACAGCAGCCATGAAAATCATCAAGTAAAATGCCTAAGTGCTTCATATATGTCTAAATGCTTATCCTTAGCTGCAAAATCACTACTGAATCTCAAAGACAATCAAGAAAACCCAAATTGCACAACCATATCATGAGGATGTATATGAATTGTTAGTGAATGTAACTTTCGGTACCCACAGCACTGGAACAAATTTGTTGGCTCTTACCAGAATATTGGCATGCACAACATATATAGCTCCGTGACCCTGTATTTTGAGGAAGCCGAACCCTCTCCTGATTTCTTTTGTTGGTCACACACTTCTCCTATAATGCACAATTTATTAGATAGGAAGCATATTTAGAATAATGAAAAAGAAGAGTAATACACAAAGAAGCAATAAGACCCTATGTTTTGCACTGGACCACAACTCAACAAGTGCTCTCCACTGGTCATCAGTCATGGTATCTAATGGCGATGTTGTAGGCACTTGTTCGCCGGTACATTATCAAAGTGATCCTTTTGCAGCTTGTGCCTCAGTTGTCGCTGATTAACCTTGAGCAAATTAGTGCAAGAATTTTTGACTGCCTTGTCGTCGGTGTCAATTGCAAATTGAGCCTAGACAAGACCAGTCAAGAACATGTACATTAGAATGGAATCACTCAAAGCATGAAATGAACTTTTATTGAACAAAATGAAGCAGTTGGGAAAGACTACTTCCAGCAATCTTCCCCATATAGTTCTTAAAGTACTCCTCCTTCTTGTACTCCTTCCAACCTGGAAGAATTTGTAAATGATTACATATTATAATCCCACTTTGCCGTTTGCAGCGGTGCCTCTGGCCGCCTATTCCCTTCAGCAACATGCACTTGAATCTTAGTGCCTAAACCTTTGCTTATCCTTTCCATCTCTTTGCCTGTAGTCCGTCCCCTTGGTCGTTGTACTATGTCAATAGATTGACCTACAAATAACGAAAAAGTAGTGTCAAGATGGGTGACATATGGTTTATTGTAGGATTAACCAATGGACATGTAAAACATTTCATCGCAGATCTGAATCTGATCATCAAGTCCAGTAGGAGAATCAACAGCCATTAATGCATCCTCTTCATTTGTAGCTGGACCTTGGAGAGCTTCCTTGTTGGTTTGTTTATCTTTTGTCCTCTGCCTAGTCATTCTAGACGGTGGATCATTTTCATCAAGCGCCATCACTCTCTTTGATCCAGCAGGCATGAAGGTGCTTGTTGTCAACTCACTGTCAGGTTCATTCTCTGAAACATGTGTGCTGCATATTACAGATATGTGCATCTTCCTGGATACACACCCAGGCATAATTGAGTCATTAGGTATGTGCATCTTCATGTATACGAAGTTTTCAACGTGATATGGCTTCTATGTTTTTGTTCCGATTCACACTACTTGTCCTACCTGGAATCCGTTTTTAGTAATATTGTGGATTTACACTAAATTTCGCGTTGTTCATGCCCAAGCTTCAGATCCTTTCTTACAGGACAAAGCCTCTGCGGAGTCTTTTGTGTCTTGCAATGCTTTTACTAGAACTGATTTTGCCAGTGTGTCTGTTTGGTGTTTATCTTCCAACATATATACGTAAACCCACAATCCTTCACGGAGAAACAGACTCACTTGTCCATTAGCGAGCCATCGTCGTGCATGAGCTGGGGACGCCATGGTCCTATGGGTTCAGTTTGCCGGCACATGCTTTGTGTACCACAGAAGCATGTCTATCACTAGACGAACTGTCAAATTGGGACCAGCCACCAAAAGATAGAAAACACCGTACCACCTCTCCCTGCGTCATTGCTGGTACCTCTCCCTTCCGCACGACTTCAACTAAACTGGTTGGGACCCATCTTGCCACTGTAGATTCCCGTCTTCCACCAACGTTTCATCAGCCTGCAGGGTCAGGTAAAGATTTTTTTTGGAAAATACTTTTTTTATTATCGGAAATTAAAAATAACACTAGAAATTGACAGATGTCAAAAATAACATGCAGTCGTGTTGAAGACACAAAAAATCAATTTTTGTGCGTTGGTCACACGATTTCTTGATTTCTGTATGTAATAGTCGTGTGTTGAACACTCGACTACTAGTTGTCATGTTTTGAAGAAGCGATCACGTTGCGCAGTGGACATTGACGCGTGGGGTCAGGCCCACCGATCAGTGACCACAGCCAACGTCAGGGGATCCTGGCTCGTTTTGAAGGTGCGCTGACAACACACTTCTAGTCTTCTACCTCCGGATCAGGGGTGCCCGGCTGATGCGCCGTTGACTTGTTGACAGATACCACGTCCTTCTGCTGGAGGGGACTTGACCAGGACCCCGCTAACGAGGAGCTCAAGAAATTGCTGTCACAAGTGGACGCGCGGCAGAGCGAGCAAGAGCACACAGACACTAGTACAATTTGAGCCTGTAGTGACGGAAGGGTCAAAATTTTAGTGGCGGGCACAAATGATACGTCACTGCTAGCTATAGTAGTGGCGGACAGTGCTGACGTCATCTGAAAAAATACTATTGGTGACGGACAATTCTGATGTCACCACATCCCCACCCCCCGCCACTGCTATTTTGTTAACAGTGGCGGGCTTGCTTACATCAGCTGCGCTGAAGTGTCATCTGAGCCCATTGTAGCCCGTTTGAGCCCACCATAACCGACTCCATATATAAACGAGTCCTAGGGTTTTGTTTTTCCGTCACTCCCTCACTTCTCTCATATCTGCCGCCTCCTCCTCTCTTAGAGTCGCCTCTTCCTCTCTCTCTCTCTTCTCAGATCCGCGGCGGAGCTCCACCTTCTCCGCGCGCTCCACCTTCTCCCCGCGGCGGCGCTCCACTCTCCTTCCCTCTCCCACTGGACGGCAGCCACGGAGGCACCACTCAGGCCCCCCTCGCCGGCGCGCGCGTGCGACTTTGTCACGCGCGGCTCCGTCGAGGGGCCCCTCCGCGGTGCCAAGGTGAGGTGGCTGGGCGATGACGAGCTCCGAGGTCGATCCGCGACGGGGAGCTCCAAGGCGAGGGGGCCGGGGCGATGGCGAGCTCGGAGGCCGATCCGCGACGGCGAGCTCCAAGGCTAGGTGGCCGGAGCGATGGCGAGCTCCGCGGCCGATCCGCGACGGCGAGCTCCAAGATGGGCCGTGCGAGTGCCTCGTCGGCGCCACGACGACCGCGAGATCTGGCGACGGCGGGTGGTATCCCTCCCCTTCCTACGACGGCTCCGCGACTCCATCCTTCCTCCTCGACTATGGCACGGCGGCGGCGGCGCGGATCTTGCGAGGATCGACCCAGCGGCGGCATCGCAGATCTGGCGAGGATTGACCCAGCGGCGGCGTCGCGGATCTGGCGAGGTGCAACGCGGCACCGGCGGCGGCACGTCTAGGTGTGTCCTTTTTTTTAATTTGTTTCTTCACCTTCCAGTGGCGGACGCCCAGCCGCCACTGCTCTTTTGCAAATAGCAGTGGCACAAAGGCAGTGGCGAACGGTTTGTTCGCCACTGCATATGCAAAACGACCGCCACTGAAGGCTATCATTGTACTAGTGAGAACCAAAGTTTCACAAGCCATTGCCACTGCCAAGGTCTCGTCCTCTTCAAAGATGCCCACCAGTTTGAATGTTTGATACTGCCATTGTGCGTTACTACTCCAATCCCTGCAATTGACTGACACTATTGTGCGCGTTACGATCTTGCTGCTGCTATGGAGAAGAGAGGGTTAAAGCTTGGGAACGCATCCTATCACAGAGGGTTAAAGCTGGATGATCAGGGCGTACTCCACTAGCCCTGCCGCCGCTGCAGCTCCCGCCCAGACTCTGCTGCCCCGGCCAGCCTACGCCCCGCGAGAGAGAGAGAGAGAGAGAGAGAGAGAGAGAGAGAGAGAGAGAGAGAGAGAGAGAGAGAGAGAGAGAGAGAGAGAGAGAGAGAGAGA
Source organism: Eragrostis tef (assembly GCA_000970635.1). Classification (NCBI taxonomy): domain Eukaryota; kingdom Viridiplantae; phylum Streptophyta; class Magnoliopsida; order Poales; family Poaceae; genus Eragrostis; species Eragrostis tef. The sequence goes on along the minus strand of LAPY01003304.1, from coordinate 35,683 downwards.
CGTGACAAATAATGGAGGCGGAGAAGATGTCAAACGACGAAAAGACGAGTTCTGGTTTGTCATGCTTACAACTTACACGGGCCCCACCTATTTTCGCGCGTTCGTCGTTCAACAACGTCCAGCATGCGACTATGATATCTCGTGTGACCAACGTACGATAAACAAAAAATCATGCAACCAATGCACGAAAATCAAATTTTCGTGTTTTGAACACACTACAGGATATTATTGTTGATATTTGTGAATTTCCTGTGTTTTTTTTGTAATTTCCAACAATAAAAATATTATTTTCCAAAAAAAATCGTCAGGTAAATCTATGTGCAACCTTGCTGAGATTAGATTAATGCTCAAAACCAATTAATCGAGCTCTGCCTTTGAAACAAAATTTATGCGAATGTTTATGACCTTTTCCAATAAAGGGATACGCGATTAGCGATTGAAGCAATTATGTATATATTGTTTTCATTGTAATTTTGTTTCTATTCAGTTTTTGCTACTTTGACTAACCAAACAGATTATTTTTCAAAACTTAATATTGGTTTTGTTATTTTATAAGAACAAAAGTTTTAAAAAAAATTTAACTGAACAAGACTGTTGGACTGCGGCTCTGTTTCTATTTTATGTATAACTTTAATGCACATGATGCTGAAAAGAAAATAGCTGTAAAATTCACTGTAAATTGTCGGTCTATTCTTAGGGCGTGTTCGTTTCATGGGGTCTAAAATTTAGAGGGGTCTAAACAAAAGAATCTTATCATTTAAGAGTATTAAATAAAGTTTAATTACAAAACTAACAGGAGAACCCTTGGTCTAATTTGAAAGACAAATCTAATGAGAGTAAGTAAGTCGTGGTTAGACGATGGTTACTGTAGCATTACTGTAACATGACTATGGGAAAATATAGATTAATTAGACTCATTAGATTCGTCTCGTAAAGATGTACCTATCTGTAAAAAGATTTTGTCATTAGACCTTATTTAACACTAGATTTTCTTTGTTTAGAGGCCTCTAAAATTAAGTGCTAAAAGAAACGAACGGGACCCTAGTTACTTTATCAACAAAGTGACCTGCTATTTTTATCGAGGTTACCATCTCTAATAACTGATAGCCACACATACTAAAATAAATTCATTCCCATTCTGAGTTTCCATAGAGTGAAAACCAACTAAAGGATATAACTATATTATGAGTCTTTGATTCAGTAACGTTTTTCAGTTTTTCGCAACTATTAGTTTAATTAACAATGTTTTCTATGTATTAGATGTGTCAAAAATATAATCATTATAGCTCTTCCATTCGTTGACTATAATGTGTTGGCAGAGATGGCAGACTGATCTTGTTGTTTGGGACTTCGTTATTTACTGTCCTAGCTATTAGGTAACTGACGATGGATAGGCCACAAGTTTTGAAACAAATGCGTGTGTGTATTGCTATTTACACTTAATATCTTGAGGAAGGAACCAAAAACTATTCTACGTACGTTGTTGTTGCATAAGAATATACCGACAACATTATGAAGCATATCTGGTATGGTCTTCATTATTAGGAACAGTCAGAACTGGTGTTCCTTAATAACCAACTGCTTCACGAATCATTGTATTTGCTAAAATGTAGATGCTGATATGATGCTTAACTAAGTTGAAGGAGGCAAATTTTGGGTACATTTCCCTCCCAACTAGACTATATTTGAAGCATTAAGTCTTGCCATCCTCATTAGTTAATTTGTTTACCACCACAATGTAAAGACATTCTATTGCACGCTGCTTCCTCATTAGTTAATTTTGTGAAAAAAATTTTGGAACATATTTATATACATCGTTGGAATGCAATCAAGAATTGACTGTAGAATTATTGTTGAACAGGTCTGCTGCTCAGTGAGCGTTGGTTATATTGCATTTGTTTGTCATGAAGATTATAGTGTCTATGTGAAATCAACTATTATTCCATTTATATCGAATATGTCAATTTTATTGCTCAGGTTTCATAGTTGATTGGTTTTAATGTTAGAAATAATCATCAAAGAATTGTATGTTTCTAGAAAGAACTTTGTTGTTGCCCTCTATGAATTTTATCTTCTTTATCCCATCTTCAACTTTTGCAATATTATTTTTTATGGGAAATGGCAGGTGCTCTGCCTTTGCATTAAGAAGATAGAAATAAAGTACAGCTGGCGGCCATCATCGTAGATGCCCAACGAACCAAAACAGAAAAAGAAGTGCTGAAAACAAAAAACAGAGACACCTGCTTAGGCCAGCCGTCTGGCCTAGAGCCAAAACACAAGGGAAGACTAACATTACTGCGAGTAGAGTTTCTCACGGGGACAACAAACGAGCTACTAACACTATACGCGTGACATATGTAGCAGGCACTACTAGATGACCACCTAAATTGCTTGTAATTAGTAACAACCTTCAACATTGGTTCAGTCAGAACACAACTCAGTGCTACTCCGGCCCCTTTTGAAACTCGCAACATGAGCCTCATGGCGCGGCCATGGCCGCCTTCTTTTTTTTTTGTTGCCTTTTATTGCCCCTTTGTTTGGATTCATTGCTTTGAGCAAGTTTTCAATCGCTTCCATGGTCTCACTAGTGAGTGGGTTACCATAGAACTTTATCTATTTTTCCCTTGCCTCTTCAGTCGTGTTCTTGGTTGGCGATAGTGAGCCAAGCTTCTTGGCCATCAGCTCTTGGGCTTGCTCCTCTGTATTCTTGTTTCCAATCTTCTTTTTCTTCTCTGCAATCCGGCTACTGCGTCTCACAGACTCACCTCCATTCTCCTCTGCATGTCAGCATGTGCTGCCCTTTTTGTCACTGGGGTGCCGAGCAGGGACGGCTCAACTTGCTTGGTAATTTTGCTAAGGAAATCTTGCAGTCTTGTTTCACCCTGCTCTTGGTGAGGCTTCAGCTGCATTGTCTCCTTCACTTTGTGCGTTTCAGTCTCCTCTTCCTCATTCGGCACCCAGTTCGCGGCTTCCTCTTGCTCCTCATCCTGGAAAGCAGCCGGTTGTCGAAGTCCTTCTGAGCCCACGGCTGTTCCTAGATGGGGCAACTCGTGCATGGCTTCCATGGATTTCCCTGTTTCCCGCCACTAGTCCGTCGAACACTGGCTCGGACCTGCCGGCCTGCTGGGCACCAGCAACCGAGCCTCAAGGATCATGGGGTCATTGAACTGTTCGACTACATGGGTCTTGGAGACTATGGATTCGAGCTGCAGTAGGTCATCCAAGGAACATGATGATGCGGGCTGCGAGGGGCGCGCGCAATTTGAGACTTTGCCGACTTCCTTGCTAGTTGCTGCTTCTTGGTGTCCAATGCCGGCGACCGCCCATACAGGATACAACCCGTGCGCCTCGCGCTCAAGCAACTGTTCTCGCGAGAGCCACGAGGACCGGCTCAATGAACGCTCGCCATCAGCGTCTCCATGTTGGCGGCCACTGTAGGCCTCCTCATGCCTCTGATACCAACAGACAGAACAACCTTTAGGTACCAATCTTTTACTACAATAGCATAGATTGTTTTTCTATAAAATCATTAGAACTGTGATATATCATCTATACTATAAAATCATTAGAACTGCTTCAAATACATAAAATTCTAGGTTGTTTTACCATGATCAAATCAAGATATTTTTATATTATGGACACACAAAGTAGCGTAAAATTAATTAGAATACTGCAATGTGATATACATGTATCTGTATGTATTACTCACTACCATATACTATCATTTGATCACACATGAATTGCTTCACACTAAACTAGCTAGTTCATAGCTATCAAGCTATGTATGGTTTATTCTTCATTCATGCTTTGATGCAGACTGCTTAATTACCTGTGCAAGAAAGTACATCAGCTGCAATGGACCGCAACCTCCGGCCACCAGCACCGCCGGCTTTGCAGTCGTTCATGGCATCCAACAACGCAACCCCGAGAATCGTGTGGATCGGCCAGTCTACGTTCCAGTTGCTCATGCAGCATAATGCTACAGAGCAGACAACTGGGAGGGCCACGGTCACATCTGACGACAATGCTGCTGAGCATGTCATAACAAGCCTGCCATCTGCCGTTCATCTGCCGGTGTTGCCAGTGCGCCAGCACCCCTTGCCGAAACTACCTATTTTCAGGCCACCGGCGCTGGCCTGCTGGCCACCATGGTCCCAGATAATGCACCGGTGTGTGTTAAACATGCAGGCGGAGCCACCGTCACCGGACACAATGTCAACTCTTCATGAGGAAGATGTGATGGATACAGATGAAGATGAGGAGGCCGTCAGCATGCAGGAGATCCACTCCCCATCGTCGCCGGCCATGGATAACGTTTGGTGGAAGCGCTGTGTGCCAGAGCCCGCGGTGAACTTGTTCTTGGCCATGTCTGACCCTCGCACTGAAGAAAACTGAGGGTTTGTGACATGAGGCAAACTATCTAGGCAAGCGTATGGACAACTATAGCATGTCGACGACTGATTGGACCGTCCATCTTTGCAACAGATAATGTTAGACTATATAGTTCCTTTCGAAGATCATGTGGTTCTTAATAAACTTATGGGATTCTGTTATCAATGAGTTAATCAGTGAATTACACATCTTGTTTTCATAGCCTAAAAATTCGTGTGTGATTTTATTCATCGTTTTAACTAAGGCCACCAGCACCGCCGGCTTTGCAGTCGTTCATGGCATCCAACAACGCAACCCCGAGAATCGTGTGGATCGGCCAGTCTACGTTCCAGTTGCTCATGCAGCATAATGCTACAGAGCAGACAACTGGGAGGGCCACGGTCACATCTGACGACAATGCTGCTGAGCATGTCATAACAAGCTCGCGATCTGTCGTCTATCTGCCGGTGTTGCCAGTGCGCCAGCACCCCTTGCCGAAACTACCTATTTTCAGGCCACCGGCGCTGGCCTGCTGGCCACCATGGTCCCAGATAATGCACCGGTGTGTGTTAAACATGCAGGCGGAGCCACCGTCACCGGACACAATGTCAACTCTTCATGAGGAAGATGTGATGGATACAGATGAAGATGAGGAGGCCGTCAGCATGCAGGAGATCCACTCCCCATCGTCGCCGGCCATGGATAACGTTTGGTGGAAGCGCTGTGTGCCAGAGCCCGCGGTGAACTTGTTCTTGGCCATGTCTGACCCTCGCACTGAAGAAAACTGAGGGTTTGTGACATGAGGCAAACTATCTAGGCAAGCGTATGGACAACTATAGCATGTCGACGACTGATTGGACCGTCCATCTTTGCAACAGATAATGTTAGACTATATAGTTCCTTTCGAAGATCATGTGGTTCTTAATAAACTTATGGGATTCTGTTATCAATGAGTTAATCAGTGAATTACACATCTTGTTTTCATAGCCTAAAAATTCGTGTGTGATTTTATTCATCGTTTTAACTAAGGAACATTAATTGCCTGTTGTAATAAGTTGGAACCACGCGTATAAACATATTCGTTTATATAGTGATTGTGGCATCATCTTTTCGCTATGTCTATGGTAAACTGTGCAATTTTTTTCAACGAGCACTCCTGTGCTGACAAGAAACTTAAGGATATTTTGTGTCTCATGGGATTTTATCTTCCTACAAGTACATAATTCCTCATTTCGCAGCTGTTGGGCATTTGGTTCTGAATTCGACCTATGCTCACTGCTGAAACATTGACAATTTCAATAGTCTCACCTTCAGTTTTATGCGATGATGTTAGGACAACTAGAGTTTTAGTTCATTTTTTTAAGCTTAAGGTTGTTGTAACCCACGAGCCAATCAACCAATAGTTGAATTTATCCACTATTGTGGCAACCAACATTAGAGAATTACAAGATCTAAGAATATTATAGCAACCGACATATTTGCATGTCTTGATCACGGGTCTTGATCACGGAAAGATTCAATCTAAGAAGATAACAATTCAGATTACAATATCCAAATCCTTCTAAGGAATATTGTTCGCTGGAAACTCTGAGGCAGAGGCCAACATAGAAGTTGGAAAGGATCTTTCAGAAGGCAGGAACTAAGTTGGAAGAGATCAAGCTGCGATCCAGATAGTACCTATCAACGCAAGGACTCGGCCGATCGGCACATAACTTCTTTTTGAACATATAATATGACCTGCTTATGTATCCATATATATAGTTCACACGTACCTATGGGCAAGGAGAGACGCCAGACAATATAGACTGCTGAGTTCAAAGCCATCGGGGCCTTGCCCCTTTGCGCTACTCTCTAGTTAGTAGGTTAGGTTCAATGTCATTGGGAGAACGTTGCTCTGCTAAGGGTGTGATGTATCTTGTATCTTACATTAAGCTTGTCAATTGCAAGTATAGATATATGACAACTCCTCCGGCATTGAGTTTCTCTCTATTTGTATGTATGCTTATTGTTATGCTTGTTTGGATGATTTTGTGTGGTCGTTGGACCTTGCTCCAGAACTCAAGTGTGTATACGAAAGACATCATATCTCGGTGTGTCAAGGATGCTATGGTACACGATTAGGGACGTGTGTCACAGCCTCACAGGCATGTGCCAAAAAACGCCATATGAAGGGTACATTGTGCTAGGAAGATCTACTTACAGAAGCTTAGAGCTCCTCTAATTATCTATATGGTTTGACAGAACCTACTACTAGTAATTTTTAAGGGAAGCCATCGGGCACACTTTATTGATCCGAGAAAATAGTTACATCGTTCACCATGTGCTCAATAATAAACCTAGGGGGCTCATCAACCCAAGTACATGAATTTTTTCGAGAAAAAGTTGCCTTCGCTAGCTCATGAGCTACCTGGTTTGCTTCCCTATTACAATGTTCAATGTCTATAAAATCAAAAACCAAGCCACATGATGCTACACTCTTCAAAGATAGCTGCTCCAGCTGTCGCCGAGAAGCCTCCATCCTTCATCGTTTCAACCACCATCAAACAGTCAGTTTGCACAATAAATCTGTTACCACCAAGTTTTGTGCTAGTATCATTCTCTATGTTTCTGCTAGTATCATTTTCTATGTTTGTGCTATGTTCAGCTACGTTTTAGTCAGATCCAGACAGTAACCAATCGGCACACCCCTGGAATCTATTGGTGCAACCAGTCAAACCATATAAACCCTACACTCTACAACCCAGAGGGTAGAGATAGTGCTGTTACTTACTATTTTAAATCTAAACTCCTGTTAGTCCAACTAGTTCTGATATTAAACCTTAGAATATTTTGAGGAAAAAAGCTATAATTGGCCCATACACACACCGTTAGATTTTGAGTACGTTAGACATGTCAACAAACACAACATTAGAAAAGCCTCGGGGCAGACTATATCATGTTATGGCACAGATTACTCCATCCAACTGTGGTTCCAAGCAAGCTGATAGTGGAGGTTTCTCTTCTCGTCACCTTGTTGATCGAAATTGACGATCTCCACGATGTTTAGCGTTATGTTAGTGAGGGAATTTGACAGATCCATGCCAACTCAGACAGGGCACATCTACCACAACTTGCCAGAGGGGGTGGTCATGCTGATGATGCCCAGGGTACTTGCTTTTTGCTGTCGGTGGAGCTCTCTTAGCATGGCGAGGCGACAACCGGAGATGGCGATCGGGTCCGGGAGTCCGTAGGTTGGGAGCACATCGGTGAGGCAAGAGATGGGGCTTTGGGGAGGCTAGAGGTGAGGACCGCGTCAGTTGCCCTGCTCCTTTCCCAGGCAATGCCTTTTTGCAACTCTGACAGACACCTCCCCATTGTTTAGTTCAATCCAAAACCTCAATTGCAGGCAAAAATCTAGTGTGCATCTCACTCTCGGTCATATTTATGCTGGCACGCATGCAATAAGTGGTGGATAGCGGTATATGCAGGGTCCACGAGCGAGTGTCTGCAAGTGCCATGCTATTGTAACTGCTGGTGCATTCCGTCTCCTTGGGCTGGTAATCTACTTGACGTAAGGTAACCAACGAACAATCACAGCCCGGATCGGCACACAGGAAAAACTGCATCACTACAAGTCATGCATATCTAGAAATCATCTGAACCATGACACTTGTCCGAGATTTTGTGCTTCCAAATATGGAGATGACCTAGCCTGCTCTTGAGCAGCGCTGCAGCGAGACAGGAGCTTGGCGGAGACAGGAACAGAGCAACATTGTTCCACTTGCTAGGACATGGCTTCATGCACGCGAGCACCTCCCCTCCGACAGGTGTTGGAAGTTCAGTCAAGGAGGATGTCTGGTCCCGACCCGAGCCCCTAGATAAACAGCCCTGACGATGAGGATTCCTATCTCCTAAATTTAAAGCACTTTGTGTTTTCTCAAGATGGTGGTAGATTAAAATGCCTGTCCAGTGATTTACCTCCATCTTAGAAGCTACGATGTGGCTGGGAAGTAGAATGGCTGCAACCACACGCCGTTCAACAGTGATTCAAAGCCGCCTGGCCGGGAGGACAAATTAGAGACTCGCGTGATGCACACATGCAGCTGTTTGACGATGGCAGATGCTTACCACGGCCCGACGCCAATGCGTACCCATCAGAGAAGTTGATGTCTATCCTGTCCACTACGGCGAACCGTCTACAAAATCAAGTACATCGCCGGTGATGACCATTACCAAAGACCTTCTTAGTAGCGTAAAATTATATAGTCGGTGAATAACATTAGAGATATTTTGCCTATGTGTTATCCTATAGGTATTTATGTCAATGTGGTAAATGTGTGTCACACTGGTTATGAATCTTTTCCTAAACCCTAAACCCCACATGTAGATCTTAGAAATATGCCCACTTATCCATACGGGAATGCATTCAGCGGTAGCGATAAAGTGTATTTTTTTGGTCAGCACATGGGATGCATGTGCTATCCATACATGGAGTTCAATGGATGGTGTGCTACTGTAAAAGCGCTAGCAGTGCATTTGCACCATTCATTGCATTTGATGTGTGGTGTGGAGAGCACATGTGTTCCTTGTGTACATCAGATAGGAGTTATGCGCGGTAGCGAGTGACCGATCATGTCATGCATGAACCGGGCGTCTAGGGTTGAGCCTACCACAGCACTCGGTAGTTGTGCATTAATCTCTATGACACTAAGTGTACATCGGAAGAAGGTTGGTCATGGCCACAAGGGTTCAGCCTGCCACAGCACTCATGATATATGATGTTATTACTTAAGTTTTAGTATAATTCAAGGTCCTAGGTCTATATTAACTCCATGTTCAAATCTGAAGATGAAAACACATACATACAACGCGTCGAAACTAAGGTATTACCCTCGAGATCTAATAACTTACATAAGCCTATTGATGATTCTCTAGATCTGATTTCTTACCTAGATTTAATTTCTTACCTAAGCCGAAGTCTATGATGATTCTCGAGATCTGATTTGTTACCTAGATTTGATTTCTTACCTAAGACAAAGTTTATTAATGATTCTCTAGATCTCTGGTTCCTTGCCTACATGATTGTTAGACCTTGTTCTAACCTACCAATAGTCAAAACCTGTCTATAGTTTGGAGCTGATTTGACGGGAGGATCCAGTTTTTTGGGGGGACTAGGTAAATCTGTTGTTTCCTCAGCAACCACAGATTTATTCCGTGGTGACTCCATGGTAAGTGAAAATCTTCTACGTGGTAGTACAACCATGCTGCTTACTAGGTGACAACAATAGGTCAATTGCAGGTAAAGGGCTTGAGAAATCCTTAAAATTAAAAAATATTTCCATGTTACTTTTAGAGGCCATATGTATAGTAAATTGCATGAATCACTAGTAGAAACCATGCCTTTTAAAATGCATATCTGTAGTACAAGTAAGGATGTATTACAAAAATATTTCATAGTAAGACAAATATCTGTGTTACTGAGTGTGCTTGTAACAATAATGCTTGATTTGTAAATGTGTTACACATAATTATTGTAGTAACACAAAAATAGTATTTCAAATATAGTGTTACGAAAGAAAACAGTATGTGTCTAAACATAGCAAGCATAGATCTCATAGTTACACAAATAAATGTTATTGTTATGTGTTACTAAAAGCCGTAGTAACACTTTTTTTAGCTTACGGTAACATAAATTCAAGTAATTTATAAGTTAAAATCAACTAAGGGTAACTTCTTATCATATGCATGTGTAACTGGAAGCTCAGCAACTAAATAATGGCGTGCTCCTACGATCGAATCCTAGCAACCAATGTGTTGCTAGATATTATTGTAACATATTTTATTGAACATAGTAACACATTCAATGTGTTGGTAGATTATTGTTGTAACCTATTTTCTCGCAAGTAGAAAGACATATTTGCATTACACTAGAAGTTGTTCGAGTAATACCAGCATATAGATCACTTATTATATGTTTTATTATAGGTCTCTGTAACACTTTTTTTTAGTGATCATGGGGGGGGGGGGGGGGGGGGGACTCCCACAAACAT